>CANSNZ010000789.1:937500-1092635 GCA_947646795.1 Beta lomatogona | reverse complement strand
AATATATGTCAAGCCTGTCCTACTCGAGCGCTTTTTAGTCTTCTGCCGTTGAAGCACGTGTCAGTCGTTAAGAGTCTGCTGCTCTGGTTCTCCAGTCAACTCTCAGTCAGTAGCCGCTAGAGGTCCTTGCTGACAAGCGTCTTCAGCAGCTGTTTTTGTTTGGTCACAAGTAAAAGCTACAGGTTCTGGTTGAGCATCACAGGAAACATTTCCTTCAGGATCTATGTTGCTCTTCAACTGAGAAACCTGCGAATTCTTGCCAGCAATTTGGGCTGATGTTGTGGTTGTACTGGGAACTTCTCCCATCCTAGAAACCTACAAAATTTACCATTAACTAACAAGTACATCATGATGGGCTGCTGAAGGCAGAACTAAGAAAAGAATATTACTACGTATGTCTGATTCGCCTTGTAAGCTGGCAGTAGTAAACGCATTGCAGCTGTGGACATCCGATGAATATCCAAACATACAGTAAATTTTTGGTAAAAAAGAACAAAACAGTTTAAAATAAAATCTTTGGCCGTGAGATGGCTATATGCATGTCAGGGCAGGATAACAGAGGTTTTCTACAAGTGATTTAAAGTCAGAAGGGCCCTTGTTTACTAGCTCTATTCCAAAAGGCACAAAACATGCCAGCAATGCAAGAAACTGCAATACCATGGGATAAATGAAAGAACAATAATATATTACAACAAAGGCCTTTTACAGAAATTGACATAAACAATCCAAATTTTCATTGATTTTGTCAAAATGATCCTGACTTCCGATTGTTCAGAAAATAATCCCAAGTTGTTCATTAGCCCTGCCTTTGGCATCCCCCTACAAAACTTGGGATTATTCCTACACACTCTGAATCTAGGAAAACTTTAAGAAAATTAATGAATGTTGCGGTTGTTTATGTCAACTTTTCCTATTTTATGTAGGAGAAAGTACACTTGCATTATACAGCATATCACAAAAACAGCCAAGCTAAGCAATGCCAATGAAACTGTAGACCCTGGTTAATCCATCAACATAACATGCTTTCTGAACAAACTACCGCAAAGAAAAGAGCAGCCTTCAAGTGCTATGTATCCAGAACAAGGTACTGCTATCATAGAATTTAGAAGATCTGAATGCAGCAAATATATCGTGTTACCTAAAAATAGTTCCTCCACATTTTTCTCAAATAATTATTAAATAAAATCCTAGACTGGATAAATATGCAACTGTTAGAATCATTATATAAAAAAAAAATAGTTTGTCATACCACTAAAGTTTTACCTTAATGGTTCTTGAATAAAAAGATGCCCCACTGAATCTCAAAGCCCAATCCGCAGCCTCCTTGCTTTGGAAAGTAATGTAAGCACACCTAGACATGGGACTTTTGCTAAGTGAAGAACATCATACACGCTATTTTTCGACAATGATAATATATAGACGGCGATGAAATATGAAAATTTACCTTTCTCTTGTAGAAGGCATATTATCAGATATGACTACATTTACTACATCTCCACACTTCTGGAAATACATAGCTAAAGTTTCTTTTTGTCGCCTCGGAATGCACCTAAAGATTTGTTTTGAAGGACAAAAAAATAATTATCATGATACTTGTATTAGCTTACTTTTAAATCTTAGCACCTCTAGTATACAGTAAATATCAAGGGCCAGCAAATACATGAGTAACCTAGCTTTTATATTTAACTCTTATTAGATATGTAGATAAAAAAGTACAAGATAAATAGAGGTTCACTGAAAAAAACTTCCTAGTAATCAAAAAAATGAGATTCACTTCCAATATTACAGTTGGTTCTCTGGAATCATATTGCATAGGATAGGGGTGAGTGAAGCACAAGGATCCATGTACGCAACTTATGCGGATGACATAGTAGTCCATATAGCGAACTGCTATTGTTGTACTTCCAAATTATCATTCATTTTACGAAATTTCTAGAATTTCCATTTCACAAAGCTCAAAAAAAAAAACTCAATGTTTTTGCCTATTATTCAACCAATTAGCTATTTTTCTAGGAAAACTAATTCCAGTGCAAGTTGAAAGCACCAGTTAAGTAGTTAACCCAGCACTCACTAGATGATGTGCTAAGCAAAATCCTGATACATGCAACAGAAAAGGAAATAAGAATACAGATAACCAATCATACAAGACTAATTTCCAACAAAAAAAAAAAATGAAGAATTTATGCTTTACATTAGTCACGAGCACTGTTCTTGATTCATCCTCTGTTGGCTTTACCACACCTGCAAAAGCAGCAAAAGCAGGAAGTGAACAAATTTGCTAAGCACTGACAAGCCTCTGATACAAAACAAGACAGCAGCACATGGAGGAAGACAATGCGCTAATAAGAGTACAAAACTATCATTACTGATGATAATCTATAGAAACAAGTGCGAGATGTTGATAACTTTGGGCAGAGAAATATGAGATTACATTTACATCTTCAAGATAGTCCCATAT
Organism: Beta lomatogona; assembly: GCA_947646795.1. Lineage (NCBI taxonomy): Eukaryota > Viridiplantae > Streptophyta > Magnoliopsida > Caryophyllales > Amaranthaceae > Beta > Beta lomatogona. Next base: position 1,090,177 of record CANSNZ010000789.1, on the reverse strand, counting down.
TTTTCATCCACTTGGGCTTTGGCACTCATTTTTAAAAACTAGTAGGGGTGGGCCAAAACATATTGAATATAAAAACTAGAAATGCATAGAGTCGGAATAAAAAAGCAAGAGAGTGAAAGAATTGTGAAGATAAAGGTGATATAGATTAGTAAAACTAGTAACAGAAAGTCAGATCCACTATACTTAAGGGTGACTATTTTTCGCCATAATAGACTAGAGGAAGATAAATATAGGACATCCCAAAAGAGTATATTGAAAGATAAATTTGGGACAGAGGGAGTACGAGACTGATTCAGAAGAGATTAACCAAGCAGTCATTTGGGAAGTTAATTTTTTTGGAGCACTCATTTGGAAGTTAACTGATAAGATAAAAGGAAGACAAGTTTTGATCCTCCAGAAACACACACGATATTCGAACAGTAATGAGCATATGACAAGCAACACAAGAAAATCCAGCAATCAGACATTAACTTGTTTAAAAGTCAAACATGATATCTATCGGTTAAAGTTCAATAAATGTGAATATTGTTGGCAAATTGTGCAATAAGCACAGCATGATGGTGAGTAATATCTAAAACTCTCTTTTACCAGAGTTTGTCAATAAGTTGTTCTTCCCATCTTTTTCCATCGATACTTGCTTTGCTCGCAGCTTAGCCATCTCTTTCTCAATCTGACACAAACGTAACTTCAAAAGCTGCGTAGAATGCATGGACATATTAGTACTATAGGGCGAGAAGCACACTATCTAAGCCATAATGATATAGTCAAATTTCATTTAAATCTCAAATTTTCAACTCAATGAATCATATTGAAGGCAACAACAATTGCTAACGTGAAAACCTTAAAAGCCCATATTCAGATTAGTATAAGCAGCAAAATCAATTAAAAGAGAGAAAAAGAATCTTCCAATCTGAAAGAAAACAATTTGATTCCTGAACTATATAGCTTGAGAGATGAACCATCTATAAGTTGCAGTGGTGCTCTTAAATAACAATTCAGTATCGGGTTATACAATTCAAAAGACTTCATAGCTTACAAAATAATATCAGCGTAAGAAACAGCATTAGTGACAGTAGGTTCTTGTCAAGATACACAGACCATCCAGATCAATAAATCATATCTGAGGATAAAAGAGTGGATACCAGGGGAGCAGGGGAAAACATACTGGGACAACAGATAGAGAAGCCTCTGATGAAACCTCTGATATCTTATGGGATTGGCAAGCTTGTTTAAATTTGTCATCTGCTCTCTTCTCCGTTTCTAGACCCGTATCTGTCTCGCTACTAATCTCATCAAACTGCCTCTTTTTTCCTATATAACTCATAGAGGGAACCTCAGAATCTATCTTAGCAATATGTTTCAGTCTCATGTTGTCATCAATTTTGTAAGCGCCACCTCCTTGAGCAATCGGATGAACTTGTCTCAACCTTCTGTTGCCTTGAACTCTAGGCAGAGGAAGTGAAGGAGTAACCTGACCTATTTGTTTAGCAGGCTTAGAAATCAATGGTGAATTTTTGTCAATCCCTTCTCTACTGCACCGTGCCTTTTCCTTTTCATAAAAATTGGCAACCTGCCTTCTCGGTGGTGCATCATGTCGTGGCTTCCCCAATCTGTCCCAAACACTTTGCCGTGACTGGCCGATGTGGGAGGATGGACCTACTGGCAGTAAAAAAAAAGGCCCATTTCAAGGCATTTCCTGCATAACTCATTTGTGGACACTTGGCTTTAAATAGAACTACATACCGGCACAATTATTTATGAAAATATGATTTCAACTAAGAATCTTCACATATACACACATAAACTTCTAATATACTATATGATCAAGAAGAACATGGCAAAGTCCTAGATGCCACTATTCACCTAATTCCTTTATTATACTTGCATCAGTTCCCCTTTATGGAAGTTGCATAATACTTGCATCATTACGTAAATTGGCAATGAGTCATCTCTATCTCTCTCCTATCATATGGGTTCCTCTTCTATCTCTCTGCCCTTCGCATGGGCTCCTTAATGACCGTGCCAAAGCTACATGATGCAAGTAAAAAAAATGGAAGAAGAATTTATTACCTGACAGATTACTAACATTAGAAAAATGTGTTCCAAAATCAGGAATCCTCTCTGGTGAAGACACTGGAAGCCTCCCCAATATACCAGCACGATCCTTATTTGACAGCTTGCTGTGACAAGAAGGATTTGCTACAGAAGCAGGAGCTTGTATCTGAGCAGAATCCCTCTGTTCTAAAAAGGCTGTCTGAGAGGACAAGTCAGTTCAACATCATATATATTGCATGTCAATATCCAAATAGAATTGAAGCACTCGCTATTTCTACCTTTTCGAAGTCATCCACTCTTGCAGTTTGATACTTCCCAACTGATGACAGCATCTCTGCCGAGGAATCAAAATTAGCTACTTTTCTTTGGCCGACATTTGACTGCATGGGGATATTTGTCAACTCTTTTGGAAGGAGAGGATGATGATCCTTGGGTGGTCCCATGTCATCAGATTTACAAGCTTGCCTCGGTGAACAACAGCTTTCTTCACGTTCATCCTGCCATTAGAAATTATCTTAAAAACTTCTTTAGATAGTTACAGACAACTCTAACATTGAGAGGTGAACTTCAAAAAGTTCCATTACCATCAAGTTGACAGATTCGCTGTTTCCCTGACTGTTTACAAATGTTCCACTCGCATCAGCTTTCTCTCTATCAGTGTCAAATGAACTATGAGAAGTCTTATCCTTTTGATCTGATGATACCATAGCAGTAAAACGAGTCTCATTCTTCAGAAGAAACTTCCATAGCCTACAATATTGAATCAGGAACATCAAACGAGATTTTGTTATGGAACAATCACAAAGTTTATAAGCCTGACCCATAACAAAATTGACACTTGAGTGTCACTATTCAGATAAAGTTTAAGTCACTTATTGTGATCACATATAATAATCATTAGGATGTAACAAAGACATAAATTTCAGTGACTGAACAATGTGTAAAATGGGAAAGTGCCTGCATGGTAGCACAAGAATTTGCTCTCCATACCAAATTTTTGGAGGCTTTTGCAGTAATTTTCCCCAACACCATGTTTTGCATGGTATATCTCACCAAAAAGCAGTTGTGCAAGAGAATACGTTTAATTGGAGGTAAGTCATTGTTCGACATGTTAGGATAGCTAATTAATTAGATAAAAAGTTACTCACCATGACACAAATTCTTGAGTTTTACCCCCAAGAAAGTCCTCCAAGTCTTCTCTTGCCTGATTCTGGTTTTTTGCATTACATACCAAAACTGTAACGTACTCCTGTGAGAAGGAAAGGAGGCAAAAAGTTAACTTAAAATACCTGCTCATAGTGGATTTCAGTGTTAAGCACTCCTTTTGTTGATGTTAAATGGTATGGAAGTGAAAGCAGACAACTCAAATACACAGCAATTTTACATCCAGAAACTTTTAGCTCCAGTTTGCAGGTTTTTCAAGTAATATCATTAAATATTTATTGCTTCAGATATCATACAACTAACAGAGACCCTCCCAGTATCTTTTCTTAAATCTTGATATAAAGAATACAAACCAACTTGTGTTTTCGTAGTTCGTAGTTTATATACATAGGATATCTTAACTATCACCCCACATGGGCACATGACAGAGTCTAACAGCTATGACCTGCTGTGGAGAATAAATGTTTAAATTAAACATAGAACCAATGTAATACTTTTGCTCATTACAGAATTACACAATCAGATACACAGCAATCTAAGTGACTGCATGTTCAAGAGGAAATCATAACTCAATGCTGAAGATGAACAGATTATGAAAACACACACCCCTACTTGGTTGAGAAATTCTGCGTGTTAAGTGACCAGCTTTACCTGGTTTTGATGGACAGATCATATTACATGTTACCTTGTTGTCAATGACACAAAGAAATTTTAAGTCAAAAAGTGATATTACCACCTTACGACCCAACACGGTTTTCAAGGAAAGTAGTTAACAAATTAACAATGCATCCGAGTCTCAAATATAAGCAGCATCCCCTAGCCGAAACTCTCAGACCATTACGGGCACCTACTGGACTAGGTACATTTAAGGAGAAGAGTTTAAATACAGGACCTGCTATCTATATCAAAAATTCAAAATGAAGTCCTCCAGCTATGCCAGTCACCAATTGACCACAAAGCTTCCATATGAAGACTAAGTCCTGTTTATTCATTTGTACTATAATTCTAGAAGGCTTAAAACATTATGGATAGGGAAGATCATAAACCCTCAAAGAATCCAAAATGTGTTGTTTTCACATACCACTCTAAACTCTTCAGTCTCAACATAGAGAAGATCACAAATTCAACAAATAATCTTACTTCCACACTAAACACTCTCCGATGTCAATAACGGAACAATCCTTTCTCTATGATCTTCACCCTAACGATAACTTACTCAATAAAAGAAACCTCCCAGGCTCCCTCTCCTAGTATACTAGTATCCTTCCCCATATTAGAAAATTTCATATAAGTTTAAGCAGAGAATCCTTCATTTTGTTCATCTTTTCTTCTAATATGTCAACATTAGGTGTTTCCCGAATATAAAATTTAAAATCATATCATTTAACTTCATTATAAGGAAATTATCATAACAACAATAAACTAAAAACTAGGATAACTTGATTATGGAACAATGCAGTTATTTAGAAACAATTTCATCACCTCATTTCAACTAACAAAAACTAGGGTTCCAACTTCCGACACCAAAATAAACATCGAAATCAACAATTCCTTCAGTTAATCATCATTGGTATTATCCGGAGAAATTTCACAACCATTTACAAAAATTCATGAAACCCACAACCTGAAAATAATGCACTACAAAAACCCCGAAATATCAGATAATGAACGATTAACATGCACAAAACCCTAACTCTCTAATTCTCTCTCCTCGACAGAAAATATGACCATGAAGGTGCAACGCCGGAAAATGACTACTTCGATAAGTATAACATTAGAAAGAAGAAAAAAAAACCATTACTAAAAGCTTGTATTTCAAGCAAAGTTGTGAAAAATAGAACAAACTGAAATGGAAAAAAAAGGGAAGAAAGAGAGAGAGAGAGATTACGGCGAGAACGTCATCGGAGAAGTCGGAGCAAAGAAGGTTGAGGTGATGAGAGATGAGAGATTTAAGTTTGACAGCAAATTTGGATTTTCTATCTAAATTGAAGGATTTTGGAGGTTCACTGAAAACACCCATTTTTGTTCTTCTTGCTGTTGTTGTTGCTGCCACTGTTTTCTGTTGAAGCTGGAAAGTGTAGTGGCAGGGTGTGCATGAAGGTTGAAGCCTGAGGGAGAGGTGGGGGTCTTCTATTTGTAATTTTGGGAGTATGTTTTTTCAACTTTTTTTTTTTTTTTTTTGTCTTTATCTAGGGTGAAAATGTAATTGCATTTGTTAATGGATGAAATTGTGTCCTAAGTACACATGAGGTTCCCTTTGGAAATATATACGGATTTTTCAGCAGGTATTAATAAGGCATAACGTTACAAAATTCATGAGTTATCTATGTGGTTTTAGGAATTTATCTGATACCTCTCAAGTATACATGTAATATATCAGGATCTAAGGGTGATAATAGGGCTGTTCGCGAACAGTTTTGGCTCGGCTCGTGGTAGCTCGGCTCGAGAACTTAACGAGCTGAGTCGAACTAGGCCACTCGGCTCGAAAAACTCGTGAATAGGCTCGATTATTATTTTATACAAAAAAAATTATTATAACCTAAAACACTTAAAAAAGTTATTATATGTATCCTTTTATACAATTTTTTTACGTTTAAATTCATGTCTTTTATTTTTGTATCCTTTTATATCTAGTTTGTCTATTTTTTATGTATATTTGTAAGTAATTCATTTGGTTAGCATGTAAAAATGAAGTAAAATATGTTTATTCATGTTACTTTTTGAATTTAGTCTATAATTCTACAAAATTTGTCAACAATTTTTTTTAATGTCGAATATAATTTTTTTGTATGGTTTAATGTTGTGTTGGTTTATTTTTTATTTGTCTTAAATCGAGCTCGAGCCTTAAGGGAAGCTCACGAGCTCAGACCGAGCATTACTTATTGAGCTCGTCCAGCTCATGAGCCGAGCCGAGCTAAACGATAAACGAGCCGAGCCCTGTTCGGGTTCGGTTCGTGCAATAAGCACCCCTACCAGGCACTCTCATCAATAACTTACTGGTGTTGATCTTGTTAACTTAAATGACCTGAAATTATTTAACCCCAACCTGATTCGCATATATATTCAACCCACATGCCAAAATATTCGTGATATAAATCGCCTTTAGTCTGTGGTCAAAATAGTTTTAATAGTGCCCTAAGTACCTCTTAGGCAATTTTGTCTGATTTTAGAAGACTTTGTTAGGCGTAATATGAAATATTATAGGAATTAAAATAAGGGGTCAACTGATTTTGGGTCATTTAAGTTGACATAATCAACACTAGTAAGTTATTGAGAGTGTTTGATGCTTTATAAATAAACGTCAGGGGTACCTCATGAATTTCGTAAAACCTTAGGGGTACCTGGTGAAAAATCCGAAAAATATATTTCCTTCGTTGTAAAATAAATGAACGTTTAGTGTAGGCGTGTTTTTATTTGACTACCTCAATGTAAAGGTTTTTGTATTGAAAACGTTTTCGAAGTCGCCAACAATTTTTTAAAGGAAGAATCATAAACCTAATTGGATATTGGGAATCGTAGGGACAAATTAGGGACTTATCCAATGTAGATTTCCCCATCTAGACTCCATAGATGGTCAAAATGAACCAAAGATTGAGTTCGGGGGGTGAGAGTACGAATATGGTCATAATGAACCAAGTTCGCCCATCGTTGGCCTTTATTAAATATCGATTCATTACAAATTTTATGCCAAAGAATAATCATATAATATTTTAAACACCCTAAAAATATTTTAGTTTAAGTTGGTTCAGGAAACACATAAAAAAAATTAAGCAGTAATATTACAAGGTTCCTAGCAGGTTGTCCAAATTATTTGAATTAGTTAGAACAATTCTCATGCAGGACAATCATAATAATACATATAGAACAATCAGATAGACATATAATAATGTATGAAAATAAATAAAAATAAGAAAAGAAAATATTGCAGGGAGTTAGTATAATATACAATACTTGCCGTCGCATGAATTTGTTAACAATCTACTCATGAATAGAATGTTAGTAACTTCAAGAAATATAATAAAGTGTTAGGAATAATGTTTCCTTAGTTGTGATTCATTCAAGTGTTAGTATTAAATACAACCTATTAACACTAAACGGGCCTTATAATGAGCACCCAACTAAACTAATACAACAAATAGTAAGCATATATACATAGTGGCCCAAGGTGTGCCTAACACCCCCCCTCAAGTTGGAGCATGGAGGTCGCAAATGCCCAACTTGGATAAAAGAAAATGAAACTGACGATGGCCTAAGGCCTTGGTGAATATATCCGCCAATTGAGACGCAGTAGGAACATGATGAGTAGAAATAAGACCAGCTTCAAGCGCATCGCGAACATAATGACAATCCACTTCAATGTGTTTCGTGCGTTCATGGAACACAGGATTTTGAGCAATGTAGAGAGCGGATTGACTATCACAATATAGATTCATCGCACGGGGATGAGCGATGCCAAGGCTCTGAAGCAGGGCCTTAAGCCAGATCAACTCACAAGTGGTAGTGGCCATAGAACGATACTCAGCTTCAGCGGAAGATCGAGAGACTGTGTGCTGCTTCTTAGTTTTCCAAGATACAGGAGAATGACCAAGAAAAACTAGCCAACCAGTAAGAGAACGCCGAGTAAGAGGACAACTGGCCCAATCGGAATCACACCAACCTGTCAACTGAAGATCACAATCAGCACGAAGGAGAATCCCTTGCCCGGGACACCCCTTTAAATAGTGGACGGCTCGAAGAGCAGCAGCCCAATGCTCCTGGCGAGGGGCCTGCATAAATTGAGCAAGAATGTGGACCGTGTAGGCCAAATCAGGGCGTGTGAAAGATAAATAAATGAGACGACCCACGAGACGCCGATATTTCTCGGCATCGGCGAGAAGTGGACCTGTGGCAAGAGCTAGGCGATGGTTCTGGTCCATCGGGAAACTAGAGGGACGAGCCCCAAGGAGGCCGGATTCAGCAACAATATCAAGAGTGTATTTGCGCTGACACAAAAAAATCCCCTCAGAACTGCGAGCAACCTCAACGCCGAGAAAGTATTTGAGAAAACCCAAATCTTTCATGTGAAAGCAGACACCCAAATAATGTTTGAAATCAGCAATGGCAGAAGAATCGTTCCCAGAAATAAGCAAATCGTCCACATAAATAAGAACATTGAGCTGCACAGAACCCTGAGTGAGAGTGAAGAGAGAGTAATCAGAATAGGATTGTAGGAAGCCATACTTTGTCAGAGAAGTAGCCAATTTCGCAAACCAACAACGAGGAGCTTGACGAAGACCATAGAGAGACTTCTGAAGACGACACACCAAACCAGAGTTATGACTCTGAAAACCAGGAGGAGGCTTCATATAGAGCTCCTCATCAAGATCACCATGAAGGAACGCGTTGTGAACGTCCATCTGATGCAACTCCCAATTCTTAGCTGCAGCAATAGCAAGGAACACGCGCACAGTCACCATCTTAGCCACAGGAGCAAATGTCTCATTATAATCAATGCCCTCAACCTGACGATTACCAAAAATCACCAGACGCGCTTTGTAGCGCTCCACCAAACCATCAGCATGATATTTGATTTTGTAAACCCATTTGCAGCCAAGAGCATGTTTCCCGGGAGGTAAAGGAGTCATAACCCAAGTGGAATTAGCTTCCAAAGCATCAATCTCTTTTTGCATAGCCGCACGCCAACCAGGATGAGACGATGCCTCCTTGAAGCTACGAGGTTCATGGCCTGCAGTGATAGCAGCAAGAAAAATACGATGGCGCAAAGAAAATTTGTCAGCATTCACAAAATGTGCTAAAGGATAAGGAGTACCTGAGGAACCAGACGAAGACGGGGGACTCAGGGATGGACTCACAGTGGGACTCAGTGTGGTGACATAATCACGAAGCAAGACAGAGGTGCGTTTGGCCCGCTTACCCCTGCCCAAATCTGAAACAACCTCAACGGACGAATCATGAGCATCACCCGTATCATCAAGGCCCAGATCAGCAGGCCCAGTAGAGGCAGCGCTGCTAGAAGCAGCAAGAGGACCAGGAGGCTGCTGGGCAGTAGGCGCAAGTGGAGCCGACGAAGCAGGCCCAAGCGAAGGATTGGCAGCGGAGGGAGCTGACGGCCCAGCAGAAGATGCGGACGACCCAGTAGGCAAGGAGGATTGAGGCCCAGCAGAGGAATTCAAGGGAGGGCGTCCAATTCATCATCATGAGAGACAAGGACTGGTTCTAAGTCGTCCAAAAAATCGCCATCCACCCCATCGTGGGCGCTTAAGGGATGAGAATGATTTTCAAAAGGAAATTCGTTCTCAAAAAATTGCACATCCCGCGAAATAAAGATCTCATGAGTGTCCAAATCAAACAACTTCCATCCTTTTTTATGAGATGGATAGCCAACAAAAACACACCTTCTACTACGAGAAGCAAACTTATCTCCCTTAGAGCGTTGATTATGGGCAAAACAAAGGGAACCAAACACCTTTAATTCATGAAAATCAGGAACTACACCAAAGAGAAGCTCATAGGGAGTTTTGTGATTCAACAAGCGGGAGGGAGTACGATTAATAAGATAAACTGCACCAAGAACACATTCACCCCAAAAAGAAATAGGCAAGTGACCTTGAAACATCAACGCACGACTAACATTCAAAATATGGCGATGTTTGCGTTCAACACGAGCATTTTGTTGGGGTGTGCCAACACATGTGGTTTGGAAAATAATCCCATGAGTATCAAAATAGTCAAGCATGCAGTTAAACTCTGTACCATTGTCACTACGCACTGTTTTAACAGTCACCTCAAACTGACGCTCAATCATGGCAAAGAAAGAACAAAAAGACTTGTATACATCAGTTTTAGAAGTCAACAAGTAAACCCAAGTAGCACGAGAAAAATCATCCACTAAGGTGAGAAAATAGTGTGCACCACAAGACGAAGGAGTTTTATAAGAACCCCACAAGTCACAATGTATCAACTCAAAAATACGACTCGCTTTATTATAGCTATTGGGAAAACTAGGACGAGACTGTTTAGCTTGAGGACAAACAATACAAGCTTTATGTAATGACTTGGAGATAGTACTAGAACTGAACACAGGAAGAAGCTTGACAATCTTATCTGAAGGGTGACCCAAACGCCGATGCCACAACTCAAATTCACTGACAGCAGGAACAGACGTCACAGCACACACACTCGGAATCCCACGATAATAATAGAGTCCATCCTTTCGTTCACCGGCTCCAATCAGGTTCCCCGAGCGTAGGTCCTGTATAGCACAAAGAGAATCTGTGAAGCGGACAAAACAATGAGAATCATCAATCAACTGGGATACAGAAATTAAATTGCATTGAAGACCAGGAACAATAATAACATGGCGAAGAATTAATCCCCCAGCGAGAGTAACCGAGCCAGATTGAGTAGCAATAATATGTTGGCCATGCGGCAGACCCACAGGACAAGCAGGAATAGACACAATATCAACCAACAAATGAGGATTGCCCGTTACATGATAGGAAGCACCAGTATCAAGTAACCAGGAAGAAGGAATGCACTCACCCATCATGTGATCAGTAGTTTTATCATTTACCAAGTTTAATAAAACCTGCATTTGAGAAGGAGTTAAGGAATCAAGGGGAGACCCCCCACCTGTGTGACCATCACCGAACGTGGCAGGGGCCACGCCACTGCTAGGGGTTGGGGCTGGGCTGCTCACCGCGTGAGCACGCACAGCGAGGGAAGGCTGTCGACGGTCAGTCGGGACTGGAGGGGCCAGGCGAGCCACGTCGGACTCGGTTGAAGAAGCCGACCCTGAGCCCTTCCCATATTTGTCTTCCCACCAAGTCGGACGACCATGAAGCCGGAAACACGTGGAGACATCATGACCTCGCTTCTTACAGTGAGTACAGTGAAGAGAAGATTTGTCAACCCGACCCGAGACAGTTTTCACGGCAAAAATAGTAGCCTCGGCAGCAGCGGTTTTGTCTCGAGCCATGCCCCGCACACGTTCCTCCTGGAGGAACGCTTGGTAAGCCCTATTGAGATCGGGAGGAGGCTACTGCGAAAGTAGATTAGAGCGGACAGTAGCGTAGAGATCGTCATCCACACCGATGTAAAATTGGTGGAGCTTTTCTTCATCGCGATCAGCGGCAAATTTGCCAGCAACATTACAAGTGCACAGGCCACAAGTGCAGCCATGTAGGGGCTTCAAGCGAGATAAATCATCATACAATCCCATGAGGGAGTTATAATATTCAGCCATAGGCATACCTTTGGTTTGCTTACAAGCAGTGATGGTAGCACGCAACTGTTGAAGTCGAGGGCCATCGGCGACGCAAAAACGGGACTCCAAATAAAGCCAAAGGGCACGAGCATCATCGAAGTATGGGATGGAGGCAGCCACTTTCGAATCCATACTCCGTAGCATCCAAGAGACAAGCATGGAATGGACGGTATCCCAATCGAGAAGTTTCTTCTTGTCAGTAGGTTTGTTAATGGTGCCATCAACAAATACAAATTTCCGACGAGCTTTCAAGGACAGGGTAATGGCCCTAGTCCACGCAAGATAATTGTCGCCCTTAAGAATCACGTGAGTAATTAAGTTTCCGGGTTGATCACCCGAGCCGAGATAGAACGGAGAAGCAGGATCAAGTTTGTGTTCTTCCGTCATGATGACTGCCAGACGAAGAGAGAGGAAGAAAAAAAAAATTTTGTTTTGTGGTGGACGCTGCGTCGGCGCTGCCGTGAGGAGCGGCTGAGCAGTAGGTTGACGGAGGAAGATGAGATAGGAGTAGGGTTAGGCTTGAGGCTCTGATACCATGTTAGGAATAATGTTTCCTTAGTTGTGATTCATTCAAGTGTTAGTATTAAATACAACCTATTAACACTAAACGGGCCTTATAATGAGCACCCAACTAAACTAATACAACAAATAGTAAGCATATATACATAGTGGCCCAAGGTGTGCCTAACATAAAGATAAATAAAAGATGTAAAAATTGTTAACTTAGTTGACCCTCAAAAATTATACCATCGTCTAGAGTCGTTGATTTGTACGGATCTTGGATCGAATAGTTGTATGAGTCTTTAAAAAAAAGATTATGTTGCGTTGGATTATATGTTGCGTCGAGTATTAGTTGAATTATGCCTTGCAGTGTGTAGCACTTGGCGTGTGTTTGCTGTAGTAAGCTTTTATTTAGGCGTAGGGTATTAGATATAGCCGTAGGAGGTATAAGGTGTTGGTTGTAGGTGAATAAAAAAGGATGTTGATGAATTAGTGATGATGTTTGCTGATGATGATTGGCGAGATAGATTAGTAGGGAGTAAGGTGAATAGGTGATGATAAAGATTGATGATTATGGCGGTGGAGTATTGTGTTGTAGCTATGTGGGATTTTAGTCGTGAGTTTTGTTAGATAGGCTGTGGGGAGTTTTGTGAGATGAGTGTCGAGTGATTTTGTGACGTGAGATGTGTTGTTATAAGGTGAGCCGTAAGAATTGAAAGTGAAGCTGTGAATGTTATTGTGAGGTGTTGGGTAATATATAAGTTTAACGGTTTTTTCACCATATACCCCGATAAATTGAAAAATTCACCATATACCCTCAATGTTTCAGATATGCACCATATACCCCTGCCTTTTCAAAACCGTTCACCAAATGCCCTTTTTGGTAACGGAAGTTAACTCACCGTTAGAAATCGTGAAACATTGAGGGTATATGGTGAATTTCGCGATTTGTCAGGGGTATATGGTGAAATAACCGTAAGTTTAATTAGTTGGGAATCGATAAGTTTTCTTAAAAGATTTTTATAAAATAGTTAGATAAAATTATTTGAAAATTCTTTGGAAAAAGATAATTTTTTATAAAAAGATATTTTTATTAACAAAACTAATTAATATAATTAGTTAATTTTATTAATTAAACTGCCCTTATAAAATGGATTTTAGAAATTTGGCTTTCATAAAAACTATTTTTAAAAGGTTTTCGTAAATGGGTTAATAAAAGAGTTATAAAAAGGTTTTGGGCTTAAAACATTTTATCTAAGACTCGTTCTTTATTCTTTCCTTGACCCGGACCAATTAGAGCGGGGTATTGGTCATCATAGGGTACTAAATGAGGAGACATGATTATGTGTCTACAGAAGCCCCCACTTTGACTGAGGTTCAGGAAACCGAAAGTCAAAGTATACGGTGTCGGAATGGAGAACGATTATAAATGCTCTGCGGTTTAGAACTGATCTATGACCGCCAGTCTCTGCAAAACAAAGTTAGTATGCAGGACAATAACTACAAGTAATCCGATTACCTGTAGAAGAAGATGTTAGGAGATATGTGCAAACAACTCAGATAAAGCACATAATGATGCAATATAATAATGCAAGCTTAGACTCTCTAAGGATGCACAAGATGCTATGCAAGGATTAAGGTCATGCAAAGCTACGAGAGATGACACATCATGCAAGGTCAGGGACAAATTAGTCGCCAAATTGTATGCGTGTTTTTATTTCGCCTACGCGATGTGAGCACGTATTTGATTTGACTAGCCCATTGTAAAGGTTTTTATTGAAAATTGTTTTGAAAGAAGTCGCCAACAATTCTTTAAATGAAGAATCATAAACCTAATTAGATATTGGAAAATCGTAGGGACAAATTAGGTATTTATCCAATGTAGATTTCCCCGTCTAGACTCCATAGATGGTCATAATGAACCAAAGATTGAGTTCGGGGGTGAGGGTACAAATATGGTCATAATGAACCATGTTTGCCCATTGCTGGCCTCTACAAAATATCGATTCACAACAAATTTTATGCCAAAGAATAATTATATAATATTTTCACACCCTAAAAATAATTTAGTCTAGGTTGGTTCAGGAAACACATAAAAGACTATTTTGTAGTGATATGTTATTAGACAATCAATTTACAAGTAACCTAGAAGGTTGTCCAAATTAATCTGATTAATGTTAGAACAATTCTTTACCTCTTGATTAGTAGTAATAACATGTAGGTGACAAAAGCAATAAATTAGGACAATCATATAACATGTATAGACATGAATAATAATAATATGAATATAAATAAAGTATAGAAAAGGGATTAGAATGTACAAAGGCACGATTTTTATATTAAAGATCTACATCACGAAAGAAACAGTTAGTAACTTCAACATAAAAATAGAGAATTATTTAAGGACCCTCAGGATTATACCGTGGCTTGGGTCTGCGAGATTAACAACCTTCGGGACGAGCAATCGTGAAGCCTAAAAATCTGATGTCTGAATGTATGTATATAGAATGTGTTTTGTGTTTGAAAGTATGAATTTCGTAGGGAGATTTTGTAGTTCGTAGAGATCTCGCAAGATATTCGTAGAGTTCGAAGTGTGTTAATGTGAAAAATCCGTTCTTTAATCTGTACGGAAATCAGGCCTATTTATAAGAAAAACATAACTGCGCCTCACGCGCCAGCTGCGCCTGGCGCAGTCTGACATGTCATGTGCATGATGCGGCATGCCCACTAGGAAACGTACATGTGGTACGCGCTTTTGAAAAAGATAAGAAAGAAAAACCGCGTCTCATGCAGAGAGGGCGCTTGACGCAGGACTCTGTGTGAGTCACAAGTCTACGTGGCAGAACACGTGCGCTCGGCGCACGCCGTGCGCTAGACGCAATCTTACGTGGCAGTCTACGTGTCAGGACACGTGCGCTTGGCGCAGGCCTTGCGCTAAGCACACGTTGGTGCGCTCAGCGCACCGCCTTGTTTTTGACAATTTTTTTTTTTTATAAAAACGCATTTTAAAAGATTTTCTTTTATCCTTTAACTATGGACATCTGATTTTACGGGATAAAATCCGATTATGAAAATATCTTTGAAAATATTTATTTATTTAAATAAAACAATTAATTATTATTAAACAATTAATTGGGCTTTTCAAAGGATTAGGCTTAAAATACAATTAATTATCATGAATAATTATTTGGGTTTAAAATAGGAGTTTAACACTTTTCAAAATGGTTTTGAATGGCTTTTCGGACTGCTCTTCCCTTGGGTCGGACCAAATAAGACCGCGGTATGTTTCATCATGGAATCCTTAAATGGGGAGAGACACGATTATGTGTCTACAGAAGGCCCACTTTGACTAAGGTTCAGCAAACCGAAAGGCAAAGTATACGGTGTCGGGACGAAAAACAATTCTAAACGCTATGCAGTTTAGAACTCATCTGTATACGTCGGTGTCTGCAAAACAAATTTAGTAGGCTAGACAATAACTACAAGCAATCTGATTACCTGCAGAAGAAGATGTTAGCAGATAGGTGCAAACAACTCACATAAAGCACATAATGATGCAATAATGCAAACTTAGACTCTCTAAGGATGCATGAAACGCTATGCAAGGATTAAGGTTATGCAAAACTAAGGAAGATGACACGTCATGCAAGGTCAGGGTTATGCAAGACTAGGATGTATGAAATGCAATGCAAGGTCAGGGTTTTGCAAGGCTAGGATGATCTGGATATGTAGAATGATGGAATGATCAGATATAGATAGAATGATTTTCGAAAGCTGTTTTTAGCAAATAATCGGGGTCCGTAAACGAAGTCCGCGGAGTTTGATTTGATTTGGAGGAACCACCACATATAGGAAGCCCCCACTTTGGGTGAGCTTGCCTTGAATTAGGCGTTGCGAGCCTTGATTGAATTGTAGCTGATCTGTCTTGAGCGTTGAAAGTTGTCATTGGGGATTATTCTTTGGGAAGCTGATACAGGCAAAGGCAAATATCACTAGAGACCATGGAATTGTCAGAGAGTCCTTCTGGGAAAAGGAGAGCTTAGATTGAAAAATAAAAGGTTTAAATTTGTGACTTCAATAAATGTAGGTAGGAAAAGGCTTTGACGAGGCTCGGTGCAGACTCGAGTCTATGTCGGGATCTAGAAAGAGTATAATCCTGAATTCTATAAAGTCAAATCATCAGACCATAACTAATTTTTATTTTATTGAAGCGGTCGGACCTCGAGATGATGATTCCTACGTATCCTTGCGGAATCAAACCATTCGTAGTTCTGGATCTTATTTCTTTTTTTTTTCTTCTTTTTTTTTTGTGTCCTAACTTTTGCCTAGGCCGCCCATTCGGTTTTCAACCTAGCGGGCTTGGACATACCTTGAAGAAGGAGTTAGGGTTGATGAAAGGTTGAAGGGTTTAAGGCTTGAGGCTGATGAATGTTTAATTGGATGGGCTAAGGCTTTGATGGGTTGAAGGATTTGAATGAGGGGTATAACTTGTGTGCAAGCCCCCTAACTTGACTTTTTATTTCTTTACCTTTGGCTTTTTCTTTTTTTCGCATTTTGAATTTATTCGCTTTTTTTTTTATTTTGCATGGCATTGATTTTTTTATTTTTTATGTAGTAAGGCTTGCACACGAGTTATTGGTTTAGGGTATTGGAAGGCTTGAAAGATATTTGTGGAGCTTTGGGTTTGAAAGGTAGAAGGGAATAACTCCTTATCCAAAGTATGTCCTTTTTCATTTTTTCTCTCTCTATTTTATTATTTCTTTTTTTTTTTATTTCAGATCTCTTTTTTAGGTATTAGTCAAAGTCATTAGGGATAATTTAATTTAAGTTTCATCATTGAATTAGAAGCATAAATAAAATGATGGAAGACCAATGAAAATGAAAATGCGATTATTTTTTTTATTGATTAGAAATAAATAGAACAAGGCTTATTAGAAATAAAGTCCTAAATAATATAGACTCGACAGGAAAGGAAATGAAGGAGCTAGGGGAGGGACTCTCCGACTCAACCTAGAAAACTAGCGTTAAATGACTAAGCCTCCCGCCTTGTTGAGACGATTCCCAAAGGGTTCTTTGTTGTTATTGACTTTTCTTTGCCGGCGGAACCGGAAGTTTGCCACTATCAACCATATCCTGCAGACTGTTCCTTAAGGCTCAACACGTAGATGTTGGGTGTCCATTCCCTTAGTGGTACTTGCAATAGGCATTAGGGCTCCACTTCTTGAGTCTATTTTCAGGTGCAGGGTCTGGAGTAAGACCGATAGGCTGTATTGCTCCCTTTTGATGAAGCCTATTGAAAGCTACTTCTAAAGTCATGCCCAATGGAGTGAAGGTTCTTTGAGACTTTTGATAACCTCCCTTTTCAGTAGCTAGGGCGTTGACATCATTACCTTTGGAGCTGGAAGAGTTATTGTTACTCTTCTTGAAAGAGTTGTTGTTGTTGTAACCCTTACTTTTCGAGGCTTGGACCTCTTCTTCGATCGCAGGCCTACCTTATAAAGTTTCGTGAAAGACTCTATGGGTTGGAATTTGATGTGAACCCCATATTTGGGCTGCAAGTTACGGATCACCAGTCGGACTTGGTCCTCTTCAGTTGGCTTGTTAGTCATTTGTGCAGCTTTATCCCTCCATCTGTTAAGGAAGGTGACGAAGTCTTCGTTAGAGTTTTGTTTAGTTAACTCCAACTCACGCAGGCCAATCGGAAGTTGAGTATTGTATATATATTGTTTGTGGAACTCTTCTTTGATGTAGTCCCAGTCATTCAGTTTGGTTTTGTTCAGTGATCTGAACCACTTGGATGGATGTGCATCCAAGGTCAAGGGAAAGACATAAGTAAATAGGTCCTTGCTCATGCCCTTGAGGGCCATAGAGATGAAAAAGGCTCTCAAGTGATCATCTGGGTTTCGAGCCCCTTGAATTTTGGGAGGTTACCAAATGCTACCTTTTTAGGGAGGTTTTCCCTTAGTTCAGGATCAATGACGTCATGGTCATGAGCCTGACTCTCGAGTGCAGGAATTAACTGGATCAATTGCTCGAGTTTTTCAAACCTCAAATTCGTCTTGGACTTGATTGGAGGTGGTGGTGGTGGAGTGTCGTCCTGTTCTTCCTCTTCAGTTAGTTTCTCTCTCGGTGCCTTGATCTCTTTGTCTTGTTCCTCAAGACGAGAGTTCATCGATTGAAGTTGAGCCATGATGGCACCGAGCTGTTCATTAGTGTCCCCCATTTCAGACGATGATTCAGAAGAGTCGGAGGATTCGTCTGAAAAGCTTAGGATGCGCTTGATGAGTCTGGGAGTAGGTTGACCTTGTTGCCTCTCTGTTGGATGTTCCCAAATTATAATCTCACGACCTGTCGTGAACAGAAATCGGATGGACCTCATAAATTTTAAGAAACAAAGTTTTTGAAATGTGAAATGGATATGAAAAATGGGAATAAGAAATGGACATGGAAATGGAGATGAAAATGGGAAATAATTAGAGATGGGTATTATTTTAGACTAGTATGGGCTTCACCATGATGCTGACATGGGCCTAACTATATGCATATGCAGATATGGACTAGACTGAACTGGACTAGACTTTGAACTTACATGGTAGCAAGCAGGCTAGGCCTAAGGGTATGAACTGATCTTTTATAGTCCGAAGACTTGATTATACTAGACTTAGGGAATGAACTTTTATAGTCCGTAGACTTAACTTTTATAGTCCGAAGACTGACTAGGGTTTAATATAATGCAAACTAGACCTAGGGAAATTTTATAGTCCGAAGACTGACTAGGGTTTACATATATAGGGAAGTTTTATAGTCCTAAGACTAAACTTTTATAGTCCGAAGACTGACTAGGGTTTACATACAATGCAAACTAAACCTAGGGAAATTTTATAGTCCTAAGATCGACTTTTATTGTTTCGAAGACTGATTAGGGTTTACATATAATGCAAACTAGACCTAGGGAAATTTTTATAGTTCTAAGACTGACTTTTATAGTCTGAAGACTGACTAGGGTTTACATATGATGCAAACTAGACGTAGGGAAATTTTTATAGTCCTAAGACTGACTTTTTTAGTCCAAAGACTGATTAGGGTTTACATATAATGCAAACTAGACCTAGGGAAATGAACTAGGCCTAAATGGACTTAAGATTTGGATTAAAATGGATTAGGAATAGACTTGGACTAGACTTCACATAAAGATGCAAATGGGCCTAAATTTTGAAATGAACTAGACTTATATGGGCCTAAGATCGACTCTAATGCTAGTGAATGTGTGGACTCCAATTAGGCGGGCCTAGGGTGAATGCAAAATGGACTCTAATGCATATGAGCCTAGAAACGAATGCAAATGGATTGGGTTTAGTTGATTGGATTGGATATAAGGTATTTAGAATTTTTGAAATTCGTTTTTGAAAGGAACCCCTTGTTTTTCTCTTTTATTAGGAAAAGATGATGGATTAATTTTGAAGATGTTTTTGTAAAGGTCGTGTATGATGATGATTAATAAATACTTTTCGAAAAAGGTAGAATAGAAGAGACTGTAGGATTAATTTTGAAAAAAAGATATGGGATGAAATTTTGAAAAAAGATAGGAGAATAGTTTTGAAAGAGATGGGTGATAGGATTTGAAAAAGATATGAGATAAAGTTTTCGAAATAGTGAGATGATAGAAAAAAAAGGATGGAGATTGTTTGAAGGTGAAAAAGTTGGTGAAAGGATAAAGGAAAGACTAAAATGATGAACGCTCTAAGTCTTGGCTATGGATGGTGTTAAGCACATGAGAACAAGAAATTAGGACAAGAAATTCAGGCACGCTGAAAAGAAATGTAGGCACGCACACACACAAGTCAAACACACACGTAGGCCAGGAATAATATATGGCGCGCTGAAGGCATAGAAGGAGCGCGCAACGCAGAAGAATAGCGCTTCACGTAAGAACGGAATAGCGTCCAACGCAGTCCAAAACGCAGAACGCAAGGCTGAAGTGCGAGACACTAGAACACTGCATGGATCGCAGTAAGGCGCGCGACACTGATGAGTTTTAAAATAGTACCACAAGTGCACGGTGTCTGTTGTTAGCAGATACTTAGCAAATACGGATCGATCCACAAGGAGAGGAATTCTACAGATTAATGGTCAATTACTTAACTATTTAGAGAGAAAAGTTGTTGTCTGATTAATAACTAAGCTAAAATAAACTAAATCACAAGAGATGAAAATTTATCAAATAATTAAAGATCTAGGGCGTTCGATCGGTCCACCATGCTTATACCAATCAGGAGAGTTCAGAAAACTAGTAATACTTAGGTATAGGGTCGAGCAATTAGAGTCGGCGTTAATCCTATGGTCGGGTCTTAACACTCTCAAGGCAACATATGCAGTGCGGTCACATCACATAATCAGACTCACTAGTGTGTTCTAGGCCTCTAAAAGTAGGATATTGATCAATATAAACAATTATTAGCCAGAAACGATTCATGAAATTGTACACTAACATAAATCGCAGATTAAAAATGAATCACACTAGAATTGCTCTAACCACAACCTAAATATTAAAGGAATCAAGAACAATAAATCATGGCATAAACAAGGCTACCTTCACTAAGCCCTAGAGATGAATCTACTCACTCATGGCAAAGAAAGCACAAACAATAACTATTGAAATACTCATACTTTGAAGCAATTAAAATAATAAGAGAAAAATACTTGAAAGTAAGTAAGAACTATGAAAGAGACAATTACCAATTGAAAGGAAAAATGAAGAACTTGAATTGAACTTGAATAATCTCCAATGTGCAATAATTAGGGCTAGAGAGAGAAAACTAGTGTTTAGGAAAACTAATCAATGTAAAATGAAAATCAGAAAAAAGGTCCTTGCCAAATATTTCACATAGCTATTTATACTAATTCCTAAAAAAGAACAAAAAAGAAATAAAAAAGTCAGGATTTCAGCTTCCGGGTCAACCGCCCGATCGGGTGTAGGGCGCCCGATCCAACTGGGCGGGCCTCCAGCGTTGTAGTTCTTCAGCATGATAGGAAAGCAGGGCGCCCGATCAGACCGGGCGGGTACGCCCGATCGGGCGCCAACATCGAATTGCGAGCGGGCGAGTTACGCCTGATCGTGCCCGAAACTTTTGATGGTTGGAGAAAAGCATCCGCCCGACCAGATCTGGCGGCCCTTGAAATAGAGCTCCCTTGGCATTTGACGCCAAGGCTTCAAATCTGTTCACACCCGAAGGCTTTTGGAAGCAGCTTTGGGCCTCGGGAACTCATACACGTGCCTCCTAACTCTCTCGAATCCATCGTGGCATCAAGAATAGCAGAAAATAGGGAAATAATTCCCTAAAACCTGAAAACTATCATGAAACAAAAAAATCACAACTAGATGGAAGATGTTAGAATAAAATAGCTCCTAAGAGCACTATTAGCACGTATTTCAACAAAGAAGGGGGGAGAAAAGTAGATATAAAACTATAACATCAGGCACGGAGACGCTGGACAATTTGCTTTTCTAACTTTTTGTTCACACAAATTTGTTTGAGATTTTTGACTCGAAACACTGATAATATGAGACAATGAATGGCACGCACACACAAATATGCACAAATAGGATGATAAGTTCTCAACCTGAAGTCCAGTTCAACATTCAACTATGTTCAGGTTTAGGTTCAGTCTGAAAAGGGTCCATGACTAAGAAATTGATCCCACTCTTCGTACCCCTGCTTAAAGAGGTGGCCACGTGTAAGACGCACTCCAGTTCTCAAGTCAGGAACAAGAGAACAATGCCATGGTTGGGTAGGTTTTCTTATAACTAAGATCCAACACTATCGCTCATGAAGCTTTTTGGAAGGACAAAGCGCAAACCCCCGGGGGTGACCTCACACATAGAACATGTGCTAATGAGGCAAGGTAGATTGTCCTTATGGTGGTTGAACAATAGCCATGCAGATGCAAAACAATATATCATTCAAAGGCATAAAAAGAGAATGAAGCGTATTTTTCAAGTTTCACCCACTCATTTTAAAAAATTAATTTTTTTAAAATCCTCCCCAGTGGAGTTGGCAAATGGTAGGCGTGTTTTTATTTTGCCTACGTGGTGTGAGCGCGTATTTGTATTTGACTACCCCACTGTAAAGGTTTTTGTATTGAAAATATTTTTGAAGTCGCCAACAATTCTTTAAAGGAAGAATCATAAACCTAATTGGATATTGGAAAATCGTAGTGACAAATTAGGAACTTATCCAATGTAGATTTCCCCGTCTAGACTCCATAGATGGTCAAAATGAACCAAAGATTGAGTTCGGGGGTGAGGGTACGAATATGGTCATAATGAACCAAGTTCGCCCATTGTTGGCCTTTACTATATATCGATTCATTACAAATTTGATGCCAAAGAATAATCATTTAATATTTTAAACACCCTAAAAATATTTTAGTCTAGGTTGGTTTAGGAAACACATAAAAAGACTATTTTTAGTGACAAGTTATTAAACAGTAATATTACAAGGTTCCTAGCAGGTTATCCAAATTATCTGAATTAGTTAGAACAATTCCTTAGGTCTTTTTTAGCAATAATAACATGTGGGTGATAAAAATCATGCAGGACAATCATAATAATATGTATAGAACAATCAGGCAGACATATAATAATGTATAAAAATAAATAAAAATAAGTTAGGGAGTTAGTATAATATACAATACTTACCGTCGCATTAATTTGTTAACAATCTACATCATGAATAGAATGTTAGTAACTTCAAGAAATATAATAAAGATAAATAAAAGATGTAAAAATTGTTAATTTAGTTGACCCTCAGAAATTATACCACCGTCTGGGGTCGTTGATTTGTACGGATCTTGAATCGAATAGTTGTACGAGTCTTAAAAAAAAGATTATGTTGCGTTGGATTATATGTTGCGTCAAGTATTAGTTGAATTATGCCTTGCAGTGTGTAGCACTAGGCGTGTGTTTGTTGTAGTAAGCTTTTATTTAGGCGTAGGTGTACGGGAGCCTACAAACTTCCTCATACTTGTCGGTAGACAATTGTGAGCCGGCAAGTGTTTGCCGGTGTGACCCAAAGGCCGCCCTAAAGTGCATGGCCAACATAGTTGACAAAGTTATGCTTGGCGGCCTGACAAATATCATTCAGGTTGTCAGTCTGACATTATGCCTGAGATGTGACGTATACGTGTACGATTCTGATTATTTAGTACACGTGTAAAACCTAGATTCCCCCCCATGGGGACACCTACTAATATCATAATATAAATAGCCCACCTGCACTGACTCCAAGGTACGTAATCACTGTTCACCCACCTACTTTACCTGTACTTATCCATCGTTCCTTGTCTGACTTAGGCATCGGAGGGGGCTTCCTCGACAACCCCCCGAGGCCAGTCATCCTTGCTCATTGTGCAGGTATCCCGACAATCCAAAACACTCAACGTCGCCAAGCTTGATCCTACCTCCATAGGCCGTCAAACCTCTAAGTCCACTATTTCATACCCGAAATAATTGGTGCTAGAAGGAGGGGATGGATCCCAACCCCACCGGCAACGTTGATCCCGGCAACAACCCTGTCACAACTGACTATGGCGGTCCTATCATCAACCCTTATCCCGTCTATGTAGAGGATGAAGAGCCTGACTCACCTGAACCTGATCCCATAACCCCAACGGGTCCACACCACCGAGCGCCATCCTCTGGCATCGCTCAATTCACTCCAGAACAAATCCAAGCTGTTAGGGCGGTACTCGACGCCGTAGCTTCTGGCAATCAGATTAAAAGCTCGCCAAGTAAGCGCCCTGGAAGGGTCATTGGTCGTGATCGGGATGGCAACCCATTGAGAAGAATGAAGCCTTTCACTCACGACGGGCGTCGCCTGGAAAGGAAGATGGCGGAAGCAGGTTATGATGAAGAAACTCTTCAGACAGAAGAAGATGGAGAAACTGACAAGTATACTGAACCCGTTTACGATGACAGGGAAAGCACTGTGAGGGAAACAAGAAGTAACACTAGCCTACATGGTAAGACATTCAGTACCTACTCAGGACGGCAACGAGCTCCCATCACACCTAGGGGTTCACCCTTCATCAGAGAAATTCTAGAAGAACCTATGCAACATATCAAGATGCCATCATGTAAGTATGATGGCACAACAGACCCAGTTGATCACTTGTCGGCATATGAGGGGCATATGCATTTGTACACTCAATCAGACGCCATCTGGTGCAAAGTGTTTCCGGCAACTCTGTCGGGTATAGCATAGACGTGGTTCAGAAGCCTGCCCCCGACATCCATCACTGACTTTTACCAGCTGTCAGCGGAATTCCAAACACAGTTTGTCAGTAACAGAAGGCGGGAGAGAACTATTGGAGAACTCATGGCCCTAAAGCAAGGCGAAAATGAAAGCCTCAGAGATTTCTTGGGAAGATTCAATGGAGAAGCGGTAACAATACCTAATTTGCAACAAGAAGTTGCCGTACTAGCACTAATGTCGGGTCTGAAAGATGGCGATTTCAGGAGCTATTTAGGAAGAAAAAGTTTGAAGACCTTGGCTGCTGTACTAGGAAAGGCCAACGAATTCATAAAAAGTGAAGAGTTTGACCGAGCCTCAAATATCAGGAGAGGTGATCCTGAAACCGCTAAGGAGGAAAGGCGAGGTAGCCAAGGCAAGAAGGAGACCAAGAAAGAGGTTGCCCCCACCAGTGTCCACAAGGGCAAGGAGAAGAAAGAAAAATTCGAGAGCTATACGCCCTTAACTAGGCCCAGAGCGTAGATATTCGCCATGCACAAAGATGATGACAAGTGGCAGCGCCCCCGAAAGAAGTTCCATAAGGGCCGTGAAGAAATAAGTGGTGCGATTTTCATAAAGATCACGGTCACGTCACTGAAGAGTGCAAGGATTTAAAGAATAATCTGGAAGATCTGATCAGGAGAGGGTATTTTACCCAATACAAGTCAAGGCAAGAAGCTAGCCGGCATGATTCAAGCCGGCATGATCAGGATCAGAACCCCGTTGAGGAAATTCAGAGGAATACCCCAGTCCGAGACAGGTTGACGGTTATCCACGTCATAGCTGGCGGCCCTACTTATGGCGGGACAACTAGTGGAGCCAAGGCAAGTTTGAAGGAATACCGTCATCAGGTTAATCTACATGAGACTCATCATAGGCCAGAGCCGCCAACTATGCCAATAGTGACCTTCACGAAGAAAGATTCAAAAGGCATATTCTTCCCACATGACGACCCTCTAGTCATTACCTTAAATGTGGCAAATTGCGCCATTCACAGGGTACTGGTGGATGTCGGGAGCTCAGCCAACATATTGTTTATGGCTGCCTTCAACAAGATGAACATCGGCATTGAACACTTGAAGGGAGTGAGCTATCCTGTAACAGGCTTTACAGGGGCCTCCGTCATACCGAAAGGATCCATAAAGCTGCCGGTCAAAATCGGTTACAACGAGAAGGCCAGAGATTTAATGGTGGATTTTCTCATAGTGGACGTTCCGACAGCATTTAATGCCATAATCGGACGCCCGCTAATTCATGACGCACAAGCAGTAGTGTCGACGTACCATTTGACCATGGTATATATGTCTAACGCCGGGCAACCAGAGAGACTTAAAGGCAGCCAAGAATCGGCTAGATCATGCTACCACACCATGATGAAGGGGACAAGCCAAAAAAGGAAAGCGGAAGGCGAAGGCGGCGATAAGGCCGCCAAGAGAGCATGTAGCCGACAAGTCCCTGAGGACAAGAAAATAACCAGTGAAGAATTGCAACCTCGACCACTTGAAACATGTCGGCCTGCGGGCGAAACTGAAGAAGTCGAGTTGATCAGCGACAACAAAGAAAGAACCGTCAAGATTGGAGCCGACATGGACCAAGAGGTCAAAGTAAATTTGGTAACCTTGCTCAGAGCAAATGCAGATGTGTTCGCCTTCTCCGCTGATGAGATGCCGGGCATAGATCCAAAAGTAATGGTCCACCATCTGAACGCTGACGAGGCGGTTAGACCCATTAAGCAGAAAAAGAGAAATTTCTCGACAGAGAAAAATAGGGCTATAAAGGAGGAAATTGACAAACTTGTGGCGGCGGATTTCATCGAACCTTGTGACTACCCGTCATGGCTGGCGAATGTAGTAATGGTCAAGAAGGCAAGTGGACAGTGGAGAATGAGTGTAGACTTTACAGACCTCAACAAAGCCTGTCCAAAAGATTGCTACCCACTGCCAAGAATTGACCAGCTTGTCGACTCGACCAGCATACACGCCATGTTAAGCTTCATGGATGCTTATTCCGGTTATCATCAGATAAGCCTGTTTGAAGGGGACAGGAAGAAGACGACATTTGTTATAGATGCCGGGGTATTCTGCTATAAAGCTATGCCTTTTGGGCTGAAAAATGCAGGGGCCACATACCAAAAACTGGTCGACAAAGTATTCGAGGCTCAAAAGGGGAGAAATGTGGAAGTGTATGTTGACGACTCCATAGTAAAAAGCAAAACAGAGAAAGATCACATAAAAGATTTGCAGGAGACATTTGAAACATTGAGACGTTTTCAAATGAAGCTGAATCCAAAGAAGTGCGTATTCGGTGTTAAATCTGGCAAGTTCTTGGGTTTCCTAGTTAGTGAAAGAGGAATTGACGCCAACCCCGACAAGATAAAGGCCGTCATAAATTTGCCAGAGCCCAAAACTGTGAGAGACACCCAAAGATTGACGGGGAGAATGGCAGCATTGACTAGGTTTATCTCCAAGTCCGCCGACAAGGCTTTGCCTTTCTTCAAGATTCTAAGAGGAAACAAAGAATTTGAATGGGGAGAAGAGCAGGCAAAAGCTTTCACCATGGTTAAAGAGCATTTGAGCAAGTTGCCTACCATTGTCAGGCCACTACCACAAGATAAATTACAACTGTACGTATCGGCCACGCCGTGAACAGTAGCAGCAGTACTCATCGTGGAAAAGGGCAAAGAACAGCTGCCGGTCTACTTCATCAGTCACGTCTTGAACCCGGCAGAACAAAGATATCAGCTCATTGAGAAACTAGCATATGCAGTGCTAGTGGCAGCAAGGAAGTTAAGGCCATACTTTGACGCACACTCAGTCCAAATTTTGACGAACCACTCCCTGGAGAAGGCCCTGCACAAGCTAGAGTCCTCTGGCAGGTTATTGAAATGGGCTATAGAACTGTCGGAGTTCGAGTTAGAATTTAAACCCAGATCGGCAATCAAAGCCCAGGCCTTGGCGGATTTCATCGTTGAGGCAACATATGAGGAAGAGATTGATGGAGTTGGCATCAGGAAAGTATCAGTGGACGGCTCATCTGCTCAGCATGGATCAGGTGCCGGCATAGTTATGACGTCACCAGAAGGGCATGTGTTTGAATATGCCATCAGGTTCTCATTTAAAGCATCAAATAATGAGGCAAAGTATGAGGCCACATTGGCAGGTTTACGACTATGCTTGGCGGCGGACGCCAAAAAAGTTCATTTGTCCACAGACTCCCAGCTTATCGGCAGTCAGATAAGAGGCGAGTACGAGGCCAGGGAACCACCAATGATTAAATATCTCGAGATGGTAAGAGACATGGCTTCACAGTTGCAGAGTTTCGAGATAAAAGTCATCCCAAGAGCAGAAAACAGCCAAGCAGACGCCTTGTCCAAACTAGCAAGCTCGTCACTGATCGACATCGAGAGAACCGTCATGGTAGAAGTGCTAAAAGAAAAAAGCATCGATCAAAAAGTGCCGGTGGCCATGATCAATACCCAAGAAGAGTGGTACTCTGACATAGTTAAGTACAAAATGACTGGAGAATTGCCGGAAGAAAAGAGAGCCGCAACCAAGGTCAGAAAAGGGGCTAGTTGGTTCATCATATATCAAGGAGAATTGTTCAAAAAAGGATTTTCTCTACCACTGCTCAAGTGTGTCACGGCATACGAGGCAGTAAAGATTCTAGAAGAAATCCATGAAGGCATTTGTGGAAATCACATTGGCGGCAGGACGTTGGCTCATAAAGCTCTCAGGGCAGGCTTCTACTGGCCAACTATGGTGGCGGATGCGCAGCAATACGTGAAGAAATGTGATAAGTGTCAAAGATTCGCACCAATCATCAACCTACCGGCAAATGATTTACAACCCATTTTATGCCCTATACCATTTGCACAATGGGGCATGGACATTCTAGGGCCATTCACTACAGCCACTGGCGGCAGGAAATTCCTGATTGTCGGCATCGATTACTTTACAAAATGGATAGAGGCTGAACCTACCGCCATGATCAAGGCTCAACAAGTCATCAAGTTCATCTGGCACAACATCATCACCAGATTCGGCATCCCCACATCTATTGTTTTCGACCATGGAGTGCAATTCGATTGCAAGCCGGTACAGAAATACTTGGCAGACTTCAAGGTCAAATTTGCCTACTCCTCGGTGTGCCATCCACAAAGTAACGGCCAAGCAGAAGCAGCCAACAAGCAAATTCTCAACGCACTAAAGAATAAACTTGATGATTTGAAGGGATTATGGGCCGAGAAGATACCCGAGGTACTGTGGGCAAACAGGACGACAAAAAAAGAGTCAACTGGAGAAAGTCCATTCAGGCTAACATTTGGAATAGATGCCGTTCTCCCGGTGGAAGTGGGTTTGCCGAACTTCAGAGTAAGACACTTTGAGGAGCAGGACAATGGCCAGTTACAAAAAGAAGCCCTGGATTTTCTGCCAGAGGTCAGGTTGGCGACAGAGGTTAAGTTGGCAGCCTCAAAGGATAGAATGAAAAGAGCTTATAACAAGCGAGTGAATCATCGACCTCTCAAAGTTGGCGACCTAGTTCTTAGAAGAACGGCGGCAACTGGCAAGGCCCACGCTGAGGGAAAGCTCACCGCCAATTGGGAAGGTCCATATATCATACAGGAAGAGATAGTGCCAGGCGCGTACAAACTAAGTAAGAGGGATGGCAAACTGATGGCTAACAGTTGGAATGCAAATGTACTTAAGAAATATTTTGTCTAAGAAAGAAGATGATGTATTTAATACTTTTATCTTAGTCTTTTGAAATAGGCTGTAAAGTGTCTGAGTCCACCACCAACAAGGGGGCTAGCACATAGCAATGAAAAAAGAAGGCTGACCACCTACAAGGCAGCATCTTACCGCCAAGTACCCTCTCAGGCTCTACAAAGTGTATATGGTTACCAACTAACACTTAGAGGTGTATATGATTCCTAATCATACATCTTCAACAAAAAAGAAAAGCCGTAACAAGTGCCTATGGTTGCTAACCAGCACTTACAAAACAACTAGAAACTTGCATATAAGGTATTAATAAGTTGCCGATACCCTACAACTTATCAATAACAAAAAACAAAAACTAGTCAACAAAAGAACTAGTCAACAAAAGAAACATATCATTACGTGGCGGCAGTCACCAAGTGTTTTAAGGCATATTAGCCAAATGACAAAACAAAAATAAAAATATATATCCATACATGCGAGCAAAAGTTTGCCGAATTAAAACAAAAACCATCAGAGTTTTAAGGCATACTGGGCACATAGTCTAAAGGCTATTTGAAGAAACAGAAGAAACAGGTGAAAACCGCCAAAACTCCTACTTGCCGTCAAGGGCAACATCATCAGTTAACATCTGATCATTCTTGGAGTGGGCTTCACCCTCTTCCTCAATCTCCATATCATAGCGCGGGTCAGCATTACAAATATGGAACTCGGTAACATGCTCCTTCTCTTCGGGCAAAGGTCGCTTATGCTTGCCGGAACCATAGGCGCTCTCAACAGATTCCCAATCAAAATCAGGATGCTCTCGCAAAACACAGCGCATAGCCGCAAACCACCCACCGGCATGTCGTTGAACGAGAAAATTGACAAATTCGTCAGAGTCTCGATATTCTTCAACGGCCGTTTGCTTAGCATTAGCGAGCTCCTCTTCAGCGGCTGCCAGTTTGGTGGCCAACTCGACATTTTTGGCCTGTTCCTTCTTAAACTTCTCCGCCTCTTTCTTAACTTTCTCTTTCCAGGCAGCCTCAAGTTTCTGCTTATAATCCTCCTTAGCCTTGTCTTGAGCCTCTAACTGACGCTTGAGTGTGCTGCAAACGTCGGCAAAAACATCCTTCTGTTCGCACACCAGTTGGTAAGACCGGGTAAAGTTGTTCAAAGCGTTGGCGGCCTAAGAACAAAGAATTTCAAGGGGTCATAAAAAAAAAACAACAAACAAACAAACAAGCAAACGAAAGGAAAAGAGACTTACCTCCATGAATTTATGAGAAGCAACAACAGCAGGGGTATGAACAACCTCCACAGGCCTGTCAAGGGGAAGCTGCAAAGTCTGCAACATTCGCCAACCCAGGTTACCGCCAAGTTCAGGAAAGTCAAACTGAAGAAACTCATTGGTCTCGACATCCATAGCACGCCGCCAATTGCTGACTGGCTGAGCTGGAACGCCGTCATGCTTGAAAAAAGGATGGCCAGGAGGAATTACTATCTGACCAGGTTCAATGAAATTACCACTTTTGAACGATATGCCGGGAGGAATCTGAGAAAGAATTGCATCCTTCTCTTTGACAGGCAAGGAAGGACGCTTGCCGACAGAGATTTCAGCAAGCTTCATGTCAGACAAGGAGGTAGACAATTTCCTTTTATTGTCATGAGACGAGCCAGAAATGTCGACAGAGGCAGAATCAGCATTAACAGGCTTAACAATCTCCACGGGAGAAAGTGCCTTATCAGAAACTTGGCGGCGGCTTTCAGACCGAGCCCTACTGTCACCCTTCTTAGTCAAGTCACCCTTCTTAGTCAAGCCACCCCTCACGACCGGCAAAACACCAGAGGACTTGCCGGCTGCATCCTTCCTAGGTGCCTGTCGGCGAGAAGAGGATTTGCTATCCTTTTTGGATCCGGATTGGCCGGCATGTTGTGCCTTGGCAAAGGCAGCAATGGACTCAACATCCTTCCCAGGTGGCGGCATCTCAGGCATAGTGGTGATAGGGACCCAACGTTGGTTCACGCCTAAGCACTTGCGATCCAAAGCTTTTAAAGGTGAAAAAGGTACACAAAAGAGTCAAAAACTTTGTCGCTAAAATATATATATATATATATATATATATATATATATATATATATATATATATATATATATATATATATATATATATATAAAGGGTAAAAACGATATCGGTCCTTACCATCCTTACCGAATGGATAAGTACGACACATCCCAGTGGCAGACAAAGGGATATTCCCCAAAACATACCGATGTGGCAACCAAACTTTCGGTAAGGGCCTACCTTTCTTGCCGGAAGGGGGAGGTACCGTATCAAAATGGGAAAAAGCCCTCTGTTCCCTCTCACTCAAGGGGGAAATATCGATATGTTCTAAGCTACGTCGAGGTTTAGTAAACCAACGACGCAAAGGATATGACTCAGGAACCCGCAACCAAAACCATCTCTGCCGCCAACCTTTCAAGGAGGTCATGCGAGGAAAGACAGTTAGCTTACCCCTGGTAGTGTACAAAGAATACCACCCTTTGTTCTTGCCGGCCTCAGCGTCGTCCGCCTTAGCACCATGATTCGATCCATCACGCTTCAGGTTATGAAGATGTTTGAACAAGTTAAAAGTCAAAGGAAAGTTATAAAATCGACAAGTCCATATATAACAGATAAGATGACGAATGACCAAAGGAGTGAGCTGGGCAAGACAAACGTTGAGACCGACAAGTAGGTCCGTGAAATGCCGATCCATAGGGAAGCGCAGCCAAATTCTAAGTGATAACTGTACACTCCCACACATCCTTCAGGGGGCCGAATAATAACATGGTCAGGACCCGGCAAAATCAGCTCATATTCAGCCGGCAACTTGTATAGCATGGCGGCGGCGCAGAACAGTAGTCATACTTCTGAGCATCCCTCAACCAAGAAGTTTCAGGTTTCATACTCATAGGACCATTACACTTACCTTCCGCCAAATATGCCTCCTCCAGATCAACATCATCATCATCATCACTACCACTTTGCCTCTCATCATCACCATCTTCGCCATCGTCATCCCTGACAGCGGAGCTGGTAGCTTCAGGGGCCCTACTCAAATTCTCGACAACTCGGGTGGCCGATTTATCCTTAGCCTTTTCCATAGGCGTCTTCTCATAGTGAGACGAACTTAGATCGACATAATCAAGAGGATCGACCCGTCTTAAGGCAGGATTGGTAGCAGCCCTAGATCGGCCGCCAAGTTTCCTCCACCGATATCTTTCCTCCCGGCATAGCTTGCCCCTACTCAGAGCGTCATCCCAGTCAGCCGGTTCATGGGAGATGCCGGCATCATCCTTACCCGGAGGAGGGACCGCCAAAGTAGCTTCCGCCCTTCCTAAATTGGTACCATATTCGTAAATGGCTTGCTCATCAGTCGCCAACCAATACTCCCGACTGATCGGCTCAATCTCCACTGCGTCAGTAGGAGCGCCTGGCGGCGTAGGAATCAACTCGCCAAGGGTCTCATGGCGAAGTCTCTTAAGTACCTCGGGAGAGATGTACACCTCTGCCGGGCGCTTCCCTTTTACATCCCCAACCCGGATATCCGACAGACCTTATCGCACTTCCTCACGCGTCACTGAAAAAGTGCGCGACTCTGAAAGGACGGTTGAGGCAGGCCGACTACCACTTTCCTCGGGGGTAGAAGGATCGCCACCACCAACCTCTAAACAGGTGGGAGTTTCTTTCGAAGAAACTTCCGGAGACTCTGGGTCGGACCCAAAAAGGGCCCGAGTGTAATCCTCCGGTTCATTTTGACTATCTTCAGATACACTAGACATGCTTACACTCTAGAAAGGGAAATTTCGGGGAGAAAAAGAAAAAGAGGAGCCTAAGAAGATGAAAACTTGAAGAAAAGTTTGAAGCTTTACCTTGAAAGAGAAAGAACCCTAACCCAGAAGATGAGCGAAATTCCTCTCGAGCACTCACGAAAACAAAAATTGGAATTCACCAAAATATAAACCCAGTCAGAAAATGTCGATAAAAACACAAAATGCAAAAGGGAGAAGAAGAAAAGCGGACCCAAAATTTCGAAGACAGGAGTAAAAATGTTAAGTGAGAAGAGGGAGAAAAATTACCAGAGAAGAGGAAGGGTCGTTTGGAGAAGAAGAGAAATGAAGAGGAGAGAGAGATAACCGTACTATTTAAGGCAAACAATGAACGGCCCAGATTGTGCATACTCCAACTACCGCGAGTAGATTAAGACGCGTGGCATGACCCACGTGAAATTACAGCGCCATTTTTTGAACGAAAAAGCCTAACAGAATCTCGGCAAAGTAATGACGGCTGGCCGCCATCACTTTGGGGGGCTAGTTGTACGGGAGCCTACAAACTTCCTCATACTTGTCGGTAGTCAATTGTGAGCCGGCAAGTGTTTGCCGGTGTGACCCAAAGGCCGCCCTAAAGTGCATGGCCAACATAGTTGACAAAGTTATGCTTGGCAGCCTGACAAATATCATTCAGGTTGTCGGTCTGACATTATGCCTGAGATGTGACGTATACGTGTACGATTCTGATTATTTAGTACACGTGTAAAACCTAGATTCCCCCCCATGGGGAACCGACCTACTAATATCATACTATAAATAGCCCACCTGCACTGACTCCAAGGTATGTAATCACTGTTCACCCACCTACTTTACCTGTACTTATCCATCGTTCCTTGTCTGACTTAGGCATCGGAGGGGGCATCCTCGGCAACCCCCAAGGCCAGTCATCCTTGCTCATTTTTCAGGTATCCCGACAATCCAAAACACTCAACGTCGCCAATCTTGATCCTACCTCCATAGGCCGTCAAACCCCTGACGTCCACTGTTTCATACCCGAAACAGTAGGGTATAAGGTGTTGGTTGTAGGTGAATAAACAAGGATGTTGATGAATTAGTGATGATGATTGCTGATGATGATTGGCGAGATAGATTAGCAGGGAGTAAGGTGATGATAAAGATTGATGATTATGGCGGTGGAGTATTGTGTTGTAACTATGTGGGATTTTAGTCGTGGGTTTTGTTAGATAGGTGGTGGGGAGTTTTGTGAGATGAGTGTCGAGTGATTTTGTGACGTGAGATGTGTTGTTATAAGGTGAGCCGTGAGAATTGAAAGTGAAGCCGTGAATGTTATTATGAGGGGTTGGGTAATATATAAGTTTAGTTAGTTGGGAAGCGATAGGTTTTCTTAAAAGATTTTTATAAAATAGTTAGATAGAAATATTTGAAAATACTTTGGAAAAAGATGATTTTTTATAAAAAAATATTTTTATTAAACAAAACTAATTAATATAATTAATTAATTTTATTAATTAAACTGGGCTTATAAAATGGGTTTTAGAAATTGAGCTTTCATAAAAACTATTTTTACCCCTAAAAAAAACTATTTTTAAAAGGTTTTCGTAAATGGGTTAATAAAAGAGTTATAAAAAGGTTTTGGGCTTAAAACATTTTATCTTAGACTCGTTCTTTATTCTTTCCTCGATCCAGACCAATTAGAGCGGGGTATTGGTCATCATAGGGTACTGAATGGGGAGACACGATTATGTGTCTACAGAAGCCCCCACTTTGACTGAGGTTTAGGAAACCGAAAGTTAAAGTATACGGTGTCAAGACGGAGAATGATTCTAAACGCTCTGCGGTTTAGAACTGATCTATGACCACCGGTCTCTGCAAAATAAAGTTAGTATGCAGGACAATAACTACAAGCAATCCGATTACCTGCAGAAGAAGATATTAGCAGATAGGTGCAAACAACTCAGATAAAGCACATAGGGTTTATTTAGTACCCTACTAATTAACCTAAATAGATGGGACTAAACCCGAAACTAAAACAGACTCGATATAGTAAATAATTCAAGGCATAGTTCAACAAATCTCCACCTTGACTTGAATTCTCTCCCACAGAACATATACAAATGGTACCAGATGCCACAAAAATAGCCAGATGTACCTAGACTCTCCCTGCCTCAGAATACCCATAATGGCCCAGATTAACAGTTTAGAACATTTAGCAAGTCCAAGCAATGTTGGTACTTACCATGAGGAACCGCTTGGTGAACATGTCAGTAGGGTTATCAGCAGTACCTACTTTCATCACCTTAATCATCTTCTCACTTCTCAGAAAATGATATCTCACATCAATGTGCTTAGTCCTCTCTTGATGGACTTGATCCTTGGCTAGACATATTGCACTTAATATATCACAATACACAATAGCCTGATCGTGATGTAGATTAAGATCACTAACTAACCCTATTGACCATATGCCCTCTTTAGCAGCTTATGTCAACGCCAAGTACTCTGCTTCAGTAGTAGACAAAGTAACTGTAGCCTGCAAAGTTGCCTTCCAACTAACAATAGAACCACCAAGAGCAAATACATAACCAGTCATAAACCTCCTACTGTCAACATCTCCAACATAATCAGAATTAGAATAACCAGTAACTAAACACTGAGTATCATTCCCATAAATGAGACCAACATCAGACGTACCTCTAAGGTAACGAAATATCCTCTTCACAGCTTGCCAGTGTTCCTTCCCAGGTTGCCCCATGAACCTACTAACAACACTAACAACATGTGCAAGATCCGGTCTAGTGCAAACCATAGCCCACATTAAACTTCCAACTGCACTAGCATATGGGACTCGAGACATATAATTCTTCTCAGCATTAGACTGGGGTGCAAAAGCAGAAGATAATTGTATATTTGCAGCACTAGGAGTATCTATAGGTTTAGCTGATGACATGCCAAACCTTGACAATATCTTCTGAATGTAACCTTTCTGTGACAAAAAAAGCTTTCTCGATCTCTTTCCCTATAAATCTCCATCCACATAATCTTTTGCGCAACACCCAAATCCTTCGTCTCAAACTCAACATTGAGAAGACCCTTCAACTTTTGAATATCTGACTTGGACTTTGCAGCTATGAGCATATCATCTACATACTGGACCAAATAAATCATCGATCCATCATCCAACTTGTTGTGATACACACAACAATCATACAGACTCCTGTTGTAGCCCAACTCAATCATATAGCTATCAAACCTTTTGTACCACTGCCTAGGATACTGCTTTAGCCCATACAAGGACTTCTTCAATGTGCAAACATAGTCTTCTTTTCCGGGAACTTGGAACCAATCTGGTTGAGTCTAAATCTCATCTTCTAACTGCCCATATATGAAAGTTTTTTTCACATCTGTTGCTCAAGTTCAAGATCCTGATGTGCAACTTTCGCTAGTAACACCCAGATGGAAGTGTATTTGACCACTGGTGAGAAAATCTCATTGTAATCAACCCATTCCCTTTGCATGAACCCTCTTGCAACAACCCGAGATTTATACTTGACCCCCTTAGCAGGTGAGATTCCTTCCTTCTTCTTGAAAACCCATTTGCAAGTGACAATCTTTCTATCCTTAGGAAATTTGACTAGCTCCCAAGTCTGATTTCTATCCAGAGACTCCATCTCATCCCCATTGCAGCGAGCCATTGAGCAGACTCACTACCGGAAACAACTTCTTTATAGGTGGATGGCTCATGAGTGTCCACCTCTTCAGCAACCTGCAGTGCATAAGTAATCATATCCTCAAAACCATACCTCCTTGGAGGTCCCACACCAACTCTTCTAGCTCTATCAAGTGCTATGCTAGGTCGATGTGCTTCTGACAAGACTGATTGATGACTAGAAGATTTAGTAGCACCATGTTGATCTTATCCACCTTGGTGCTGTGATTCACTCTCTCATCATGAGTGACTTGCAGCTCCAC
This sequence comes from Beta lomatogona, assembly GCA_947646795.1. Classification (NCBI taxonomy): domain Eukaryota; kingdom Viridiplantae; phylum Streptophyta; class Magnoliopsida; order Caryophyllales; family Amaranthaceae; genus Beta; species Beta lomatogona. The sequence goes on along the minus strand of CANSNZ010000789.1, from coordinate 1,053,400 downwards.
CTGTTTATCAACATCACTACTACCTGGCACCATAACGGACTTTACAGTGCATAGAATTTTCATCAAATATTACACTTCTACTAAGTATAACTTGACCCTCGGAAGGTGACCAAATTCTATAGCCCTTAACTCCACTCCCAAAACCTACAAATACACCCATCTTAGCTCTAGGTTCTAATTTACCATCATTTACATGATAATAAACAGTAGAACCAAAAATTCTCAACAAAGAATAATCTGCAGGCCTACAAGACCACACCTCATAAGGTGTTCTACAATCAATACCTGTGTAAGGTCCACGGTTGATCAGATAGCTATAGCAAGCTGTACTTACAACTTCTGCCCAAAATCTTGTATCTAACCCAGCATTAGAGAGCATGCACCTCGCTCTCTCCAACAGTGTCTGATTCATGTGTTCTGCTACCCTGTTCTGTTGTGGAGTATCCCTGACAGTATGATGGCGAGCAAGCCCTTCATTTTTGCAGAACTCATTAAACTCAGACGAATAAAATTCCAGACGATTATCAGTTCGTAGCATTTTGATATTCTTTCCAGCTTGATTTTCCACCAAAGCCTTCTACTGCTTGAAATTCTTGAAAGTCTCACTTTTATGCTTCATCATAATTACCTAAGTTATTCTTGAATAATCATCGATCATCGACACAAAATACCTATGACCTCCAATAGATTCAACTCGGGAAGGACCCCAACAATTAGAATGGATATAATCAAGTGTGCCCTTTAACCTATGAACAACCTTTGGAAACTTGTTGCGATGAAGCTTCCCAAACACATAATGCTCACAGAACTCTAGATCCTGCACCTTGTGCCCACAGAGAAGATCCCTTTTTGACAGAATTTGCATCCCCCTTTTACCCATATGTCCAAGCCTCATATGTCACAGCTTGGTCATATCCTCCTTGTGAACCTCAGATGATGCAACAGCAGCGGAACCTGTCACAGTAGAACCTTGTAGAAGATACAAGGTACCATTTTTAATACCTTTCAGAACCACCTTCGAACCCTTGTAGCTACTCATAACTCCACCTTCACCTTGGAAACTGAAACCCAACTGTCGAGGAGACTCAAAGATATCAGATTCTTTGTCATAAATGGAACATGCCTAACTTCGTTCAAGGTGCAGAATGTACCATCATGAGTCCTTAACCTGACGGAGCCTATTCCAACTACTTTGCAGGCATCACTATTGGCCATAGAAACATTTCCCCAATCTATCTGCTCATAAGTCGAAGACCACTCCCTGCATAGACTAATATGATACGAAGCCCCAGAGTCAAGAACCCACAAATCCCTATAATGTGACTGGTTATTAGCAACTAGGGCCAAATCTTCTTCAGAGTTACCATCAGTTTCTGCCAAAGCAGCTGAACCTACATTCTTTTCCTGCTGCTTCTTTTTCTTAGGACATTCATTTTTCCAATGCCCTTTCTCGTTATAGTAATTACATACATCATTAGTTTTAGGACCCTTAGAATTTGAATTTTTATAGTTCGATTTCCTTGTCCCTTACTCACAGTAACAACTAATCCCGATTAACTTTTCTTTTACTAGATTTTCCTTGTCCCTTGGTAGACAGGGCTTGCATCTTGATCTTCCATAGACCAAAACTATTCCTCCCGGTGAATTTATCGATCTTCACGTTCAAAGCAGACATCTTTGTAAATCGAAAAATTGCAGAATTTCGAACCTTAATAGATCCGGCTATGATACCAGTTTGTTGTTACACATGCAATTAACGAAATAAATAATAATGAACAACCGACACAAGAATTAATGTGGTTCACTAACAATGTGTTAGCTAAGTCCACAGGCAGAGGAGAAACGGTTTTATTAGGTTTAGGGAGAGAGTACAGATTACATAATGATACGGAGACAGTGGTTAATAATAGGGTTTATATAGTACCCTACTAATTAACCTAAACAGATGGCTTCTGAACCCGACACTAAAATAGACTCGATATAGTAAATAACATATACAGAAAAGTTAATCCTAGAGCCAGATAAATAATTCAAGGCATAGTTCAACAAATCTCCACCTTGACTTGAATTCTCCCCCATAGAATAGATACAGATGGTACCAGATGCCACAAAAATAGCTAGACCCTCGTGCTAGGTTAATACGAGCGCCAGATAAATAATTCAAGCCATAGTTCAATGTTAATTAGACCAGTTTTTCTTTTACAGAGGTATAAAACGAATGGTAGCATACAAGAATACAAGATGATGTTGAATTTATCTTAACGTATATTTTCCCAATAATAAATTTTTACTAGTGGATAATTAGAGATATTAATGGTTAAAGTTGTATATTAACAAGTATGCGAGTCAAGATGCAACAGGTTTAACTTCTGACATGTAGAGGCAATATAGATTTGACACTTCTTCAGTTCTACACGTGAGTTTGGATGTTCTAATTGCTCAATTTTCTTATTTGACTTGGCGCCGTCATCTTTGGAATGGAAGCACCAGAATGCTCGATCTTCTTATATGACTTGGCACCATCATCTTTGTGATGGGAGAACCAAAATGCCTTGTTTCCTGGCTTCCCATAGACGTACCACCCTACTTTTGACTTTTCTGTTTTCCTATTGAAGTTCTTGTTGTATTTTGTCAAGAACCTCATTATTTTGTTCTTTACTTGTTCATCTTGTCCCAATAATTTATTGTTCTTGTCATGTTTCTGAATCAAGGCTCAACAACGTTAGCTTTATCAAAAAATTCATCAAGAGGAGAATTTGTTTCTTAGAGATATAGGGTAGAGAACTCGCTTTCAAATTATAGGGAAGTAATACATTCTAAAGGTTAATAAAAGGTAATTGCTTTTTTTTGACATCAAGAAAATTTGCATTAATTAAAAACGAACGTACAACCTAATGCTAATACATCCAAGCATAAAACAAGCAAACAGAAACTAAAGTGAGCGTCATTTGCTCTTACATACTTTATGAAACAAAAACAAACTATTACTTGTCCAATCCAAAATAAAAATTGTCTCGAGCGATGGTAGGTGGGATTGGGTTTTATGTCCTGATGAAGAAGACTTGATATGAGAGGGTACCTGTTGAAAGACGAAACCTAGACGATCTTCAGAGTTACATTGCGACATCTCATCTAGTAGACCCCAATGTCTACTAAACGCTAAATCCCAAGGTCCTTGAACAGAAATATCTATCATCCTGGGATTCTACTGAATGAAGTAATAAAGAAGTCACTTCATTTGGTGACTTCTGACCCTTCTGCGAGAGTATCCAGAGTTTATTATCGCGTGACTGAAACTCAAAATACGTGGAGGTCGAAACTTGCCCCAAATTAAATTGGAGAGCCTCCCACAAGATGCATTTTTGAGGTGTGATGACTCCGAAACTCATCACATGAACTTGGGGTGAATTATATTGAAGAAATTCACCCAACCTACGAGGATCCAACCTTGCAATCTCGAAACTAGAAGATCGAACCTCCTCTCATCTTACCCAATACCAGATTTCATAGATCTTCCCTTGTCTTAGGAAACCAAGAACCTTTTTCTGCCCACCTATCATTTCTAACTATCACCCAAGCACAACCATACACAACATGGCAAAGAAAATTGGATCTGGATAAACCTCAACTAAGGTTAAAAGAGAGAACATAGACGAAACTAATGAAGATAACGACCATCCAAATCATAACACCACGCCTTCGACGACACCGCATTACCTGCGCCGCTCGAGACGAATCAAGCCAAACAAAAATCTACACGTAACCTTCACTTATCAAGGGTTTGCCTACAACCAAATGCAACCACTTGTTTCCTTGGTGAACCAATCAAACAGGAAACCACAAACACTAGGGAATGGGGAAAAACTAAACTTTAACACCTCAAACCTAGAACAAGGGAACGGGGAAAGGGAGCCTAAGACCTAAACACCTTGACCTAGAATAGGGGAAGGGGGAAGCTAGAACCTATCCACCTCGGGAACCGAGCACAGGGGAGCGGAGAAGGGAAACTAAACTAAAAAACCTAGAAAAACTAAAACAGGGAACGAGGAAGGGAGACGAAAACCTAAGAACAATGAAAACTATCACGACACATACCAGAAACGAACAAGGGAACGACGAGAGTTGGGGTGTAAATGAGACGAGACAACTCGCGAGCTACTCGAGATCGACTCGGTCAAAACTCGGTCAAAGCTCGACTCGAGCTCGAGCTCGACTCGATGACTAACGAGTCGAGCTTGAGCTACTACCTGTAGACACATAATCGTGTCTCCCCTTTTAAGGATCCGATGATGAAACATATCGTGGTCTTAATTGGTCCGACCCAAGGTCTTAATATTTAAGTTTAGTTTAGTGATAAATAAGGGTCGATCCCACGGAGAGGTTTATGCGTTCCTAAAATCCATGTTCAACTAATTAAGAGTATTTAACTATTATCTACATGTTATTTACTAATATGTACATATTCACATTGTTTTGGGGGGTTGGAAAACGTTTATATGAATTTAAAAACTACTAAGGATAAGTCTAACCTACTATTTACAAGTGATGACAAGCAATCCCATTTTTAAGCTCATAATTCTTTTAGAGATTTACAAACTTCTAACCTTGATTATACTTCCAATTTCATAAATTCAAGATTAATTAGATAGATTAATTGTAGGAATTCAAGTAGCCAAAGTCCCCTATACTTCCTTACTTTTAATCAACATTGAACTAGGCCAAATATCGATTCTAAATTAATCTAATCACCACAAGTATTTCGCAACTTACGATGATCAAACTAGAAGCATTATAGAACTAGAAGTACATCACTAATCCCTAGTTAATCTAAACATATCATATCTTTATGTCTAAATAACTAGTCCAAGTTATATTCTAGTTTGAATCCAAAACCATCTTTGCAGGCCTAAATTAAACTAGTCGCTACTTCTTGTTATATAATCTAGACTAGGCTGAACCATATAACTAGCAAAAATCTCAACTTTGTACCTAATAAGATAGCAAATCAAGCATAACATTGAAATATGAACATTACAATCGAATATAACTTGAGCATCTAACAACAAACAATCTTGAATTCAACTAAAAATTCAGCAATACAATCCAAACAACATCAAACAATACAATCTTTAAACAAACTATGAAATTCAAAAGTATAATTGGAAAACTTCAAAACTAATTTGAAAGTACAAGAGAAAGAGAGAAGAACTTATGATTCGAACGGAAATTCGCCTTCTGACGGATTTCACACCTACGTCCAAACTTGAACTTCACCCTCCCTGGTTGTGTGCTAGGACTCCAACCAAAGGTTGTCTTCCCGTCGAACTCAAGCACCCCAATTATGCCTCGAAGTCTCACGCTAGTTCTCTCTATTTCTCTCTCAGATTTGTGTGGAATTTGCTTGCATACTGATTTTCGAACCTTAATAGGGTATTTATACCCAATTCCACCGCCCAAGTTGTGAAATTCGACCAATCAAGAAAGAGAACTGGACTCCAAGTTTTCGGCCCTAAAATCGACCTTTCAACCTGTTTGCGTCGCCGAATTGCGGCTGGGTTTCATCTGATTGGTGGCGAGTTGCAAGTTGCAACCTTTCTTTGTGGTTAGTGGAAGGAGATGAAGGTACTGAAAGGAGGAGATGAAGATTGAAGGCGTCGAAGAGAATGAAGGAGGAACGTTGTTCCTCGTTCTGTTTTCTTTCTTTTTTTGTTCTATTTTTTTTTTCCTCCTTCTGCTTTTTTTTTGTTTTCAAATCTCACGTGTATCTTTTCCTTGTTTTTGTTCTTTCGGGCTGATTTTCAGATGATTTGGCTAGGCTTTCCTTCTCTTTGTCCACCTGATTTCAGCATGATGATATTGGACTTGACTTGTAGTTCAATTCTTGAATCAAAATATCTCATTAGCCAAAAAAATTTTAATTAAGTATAATTAACAATTAAAATAAAAACACAAAGTATAAAATCTGAAATCAACAAAAGTATATAAAATGCATTAAAATAATAATATAAACACGCATATAATATTGAAATAAGAGGATATAAATGTATTATAATATGCACTTATCAAAATCTACATTGGATAATTTGTCCTTACGGTTTTCCAATATCCAATTAGGTTTATGATTCTTCCTAAAAAAAATTGTTGGCGACTTCAAAACAATTTTCAATAAAATCTCTTACAGTGGGGTAGTCAAATCTAATACGCGTTTACACTGCGTAGGCGAAATAAAAACACGCCTACAATTTGGCGACTCCACTGGGGAGGATTTTAAAAATAATAATTTTTTTTAAATGAGTGGGTGAAACTTGAAAAATACGATTCATTCTCCTTTTATGCCTTTGAATAATATATTGTTTTGCATATGCATGGCTATTGTTCAGCCACCATAAGGACAATCTACCTTGCCTCATTAACATATGTTCTATGTGTGAGGTCACCCCCAGGGGTTTGCGCTTTGTCCTTCCAAAAAGCTTCCCGAGCGATAGTGTTTGGATCTTAATCATAAGCAAACCTACCCAACCATGGCATTGTTCTCTTGTTCCTGACTTAAGAACTGGAGCACGTCTTACACGTGGCCATTACTTTAAGCAGGGTACGAAGCGTGGGATCAATCTCTTAGTCATGGGTCCTTTTCAGCCTTGACCTAAACCTGACCAACAGTTGAATGTAGAACTGGACTTTAAGTTGAGAACTTTTGCATCCATGTTACCTGACATTTATGTGTGATTGCAATTTTTGCATGCTAATATTTTGTTAACATGCTAATATGCTTTGCGCCCGAAAATATTGCAAGTTGCGTCTAAAACAAATCGTCACTTTCGCCCTAACCTTCGTCAATTAATCAATACGCGTGTCGTAGAGCATTGCGCCAAACGCATTAAGTTACACCTGGCCGCAAAGCTCCTGCTCCAGACGCATAGACTGCGCGCACCAGTTGCGTGGCACGCAGTCTATTCGTCCCATGCTTATTGGTCTTTTGACCTTTGTTCGATTCAAAGATAATAAGTTTGCATCAGTATCGTAGTCAAAAGAGGGTCAGTCTTTTCATTCAAGGTCGAGTCTGTCCTAAAGGTGCATCTAAAGTGGTCATTGTAGAGTTAGAGTTGTCATGCATGTCTACCTCTTCCCATTTCCTCCCTGTTGTTCAACTAATCTTCCCTATCAATCTTACCTTACCATATTCATCAATTTCAAACACTTACATATTTCAAGATCAATCCTACACCCTCTTCTATTCTACCTTTTTCGAAAACATTTACTAATCATCATCATACCACGACATTAAAAAAAAAAGATATATTTTCAAAATTAATCCATCATCTTTTCCTAATAAAAGATAAAAATATGGGGTTCCTTTCAAAAATGAATTTCAAAAAAATCTAAGCCCATTCCAAGCACCTCCAATCCTATCCTATCCAATCAATCCAATTCACTTGCATTCATTCTAAGCCCATATGCATTAGAGTCCATTTTGCATTCATATTACGTCCTTCTAAATTTGAGTCCATGCATTCATATTAGGCCCGCTAGCATTAGAGTCCGTCTTAGGCCCATATATGTCTAGCTCAAGTCAAATCTTGGCCCATTTATGTCTTTATGTCAATCCCATGTGCATCTCCCAGTCCAAGTCAAACCTATATGTCAATTCATATCCTAGGTCTAGTTTGCATATCCATGTAAGCCCTAGTCAGTCTTCGGACTATAAAAATTCAGTCTTAGGACTATAAAAGTTCATCCTTTAAGGTCTAGCCTGCTTGCTCACCCGTAAGTTCAAGGTCTAGCATTCCTTAAGTCTATAGGCAATTGTTGTGTGTCTAGCCTGCTTGCTCACCCGTAAGTTCAAGGTCTAGCATTTCTTAAGTCCATAAGCAATTTTTGAGTCTAGCCTGCTTAGTTTAATGTAAGTTTCGAAGTCTAATTGTCTAGCCTGCTTGCTCACCTGTAAGTTTAAAGTCTAGTTGCCTAGCCTGCTTGCCTTAAGTTAAGAGTTTGGTCTTTGTTATTGTCCATCCTTCCTTAATGTCTAGCCTACTTGCTCACCCGTAAGTTCAAGGTCTAGCATTCCTTAAGTCCATAGGCAATTTTTGAGTTTAGCCTGCTTAGTTTAGTGTAAGTTTCGAAGTCTAGTTGCCTATTTAGTGTAAGTTTCGAAGTCTAGTTGTCTAGCCTGCTTGCTCACCCGTAAGTTCAAAGTCTAGTTGCCTAGCCTGCTTTCCTTAAGTTAAAAGTCTAGTCTCCCTTATTGTCCAGCCTTCCTAAAAGTCTAGCCTACTTGCTCACCCGTAAGTTTAAAGTCTAGACTCTCCTAAACCCAATCTTGGAGTCCAGTCTGCGTCTGCATTTGCATATAGTTAGGCCCATGTCTCCATCATGGTCAAGTCCATACTAGTCCAAACCTATAACCATTTCCATTTCCATTTCAAAATCATTTTCCATTTTCATTTCCCATTTTCAGTCCCCATTTCCATTTCCATTTCTCATTTCTCATCTCCTATTTCTATTTCTCATCTACATTTCTCATTTCGAAAACATTATTTCTTAAAATTCACGAGGTCCATTCGATTTCTGTTCAGGACAGGTCGTGAGATTATAACTTAGGAACGTACGACAGAGAGGCAACAAGGTCGGCCTACTCCAAGACTCGTCAAGCGCATCCTCACCTTTTCAGACGAATCCTCCGACTCTTTTGAATCATCATCTGAAGTGGGAGACACTAATGAACAGCTTAGAGCCATTATGGCTCAACTCACACTCATGAACTCTCGTCTTGAGGAACAAGACAAAGAGATTAACGCACTGAGGAAGAAGCTAACTGAAGAAGACGAGCAAGGCGACACTCCACCACCTCCAACGAAGACTGAGACGGATTTGAGGTTTGAAAAACTCGAGCAATTGATCCAGATAATTCCTGCACTCGAGAGTCAGGCTCATGGCTATGGCATCATTGATCCTGAACTGAGGGAAAAGCTCCCTAAAAAGGTAACATTGGGTGACCTCCCAAAATTCAAGGGGGTCGAAGACCCAGATGATCACTTGAGAGCATTTTCCATCTCTATGGCTCTCAAGGGCATGAGCAAGGACCTATCTACTTATGTCTTTCCCTTAACCTTGGATGCATCCATCCAAGTGGTTCAGGTCACTGAATAAAGCTAAGCTGAATGACTGGGACTACATCAAAGAAGAGTTCCACAAACAATATGTATACAACACTCAGCTTCCCATTGGCCTTCGCGAGTTAGAGTTAACTAAACAAAACTCCAACGAAGACTTTGTTACCTTCCTTAACATATGGAGGGATAAAGCTGCACAAATAATTAACAGGCCATCTCAGGAGGATCAAGTCCAACTGGTGATATGTAACCTGCAGCCGAAGTATGGGGATCATATCAAGTTCTAACCTATAGAGTCTTTCACAAAGCTCTATAAGGTAGGCCTGTTGATTGAATAAGAGATACATGCCAATAAGAACAAGGGTTCCAACAACAACAACTCTTTCAAGAAGAGTAACAATAACCCTTCTAGCTCCAAAAGCAATGAGGGTACCTTAGCTACTGAAAAGAGAGGTTATCAGAAGCCTCAAAGAACATTCACACCTTTAGGCATGTCCCTAGAAGAAGCCTTCACTAGGCTTCATGCAAAAGGAGCGCTTCAGCCTCTCGGCCCTACTCTAGACCCTTCTCCCAAGAATAGATCCAAGAGGTGGGATCCTAATGCCTACTGCAAGTACCACCAAGGGAATGGACACCCAACATCTGCGTGTTGGACCTTAAAGAATCATCTGCAGGATATGGTTAAAGACGGTAGATTGTCAATTCCGCCTGCAGCAAAAGTCAGCAATAGCGGCAACCCCTTGGGCAGCGCCTAAATAACGCTGGGGCATGGTCATTTAACGCTAGTTTTCTAGGTCGAGTCGGAGTGTCCCTCCCCTAGCTCCTTCTTTCCTTTCCCGTCGAGTCTATGTCATTTAGAACTATAATGTTTGTCAGCCTTGTTCTATTTATTTCTAATTAATAAAATAATTGCATTTTCTTTTCATTTTCATTGGCCTTCCATCATTTTATTTATGCTTCTAATTCAATGATGAAACTTAAATCACCTAATAAACTTGACTAACAATAATAAAAAAGATCTGAAATAAAAAAAGAGAAAAATAAAAAAAGACGACATACTTTGTATCAGGAGTTATTCCCCTCTCCCTTCCATTACCTTTCATAAGCCATCCTCATACAACTAAGGAAAAACAAAAATCCTTTAAACCATCATCTCCATGATACTTAGCCAAATAATCCCTCCATTAACCAAAGCTCCACAAATATCCTCTAAACCTTCCACTACCCTAAACCAATAGCTTGTGTGCTAGCCTTATTACATAAAAAAAAAAAAGATCAATGCCTGGCAAAAATAAAAAAATGAAAAAATTCAAAGTGGAAAAAAAAAAGCAAAAGAAAACGCTCAGGACAAAAAAAATGCAAAAGAGAAAAAGCCAAAGGCAAATAAAATAAAAAGTCAAGCTAGGGGGCTTGCATACAAGTTCTACCCCTCATTCAAATCCTTCAAAACCTTAATCCCTATAATTCAAATCCACAATCCTTACCTTATCCTAACCAATTCAACATTCCTCAAGCCTTAAACCTTTCAACCTTTCAACCTTTCATCAACCCTAACTCCTTTTTCAAGGTATGTCCAAGCCCGCTAGATTGAAAACCCGAAAGGGCGGCCTAGGCAAAAGTTAGGGCACAAAAAAATATATAATAAAAAAAGAAGAAATCAGATCGGGAACTACGAATGGTCTGATTCCGCAAGGATACCTAGGAATCCTCATCTCGAGGTCCGACCGCTTAAATAAAAATAAATTAGTCATGGTCTAATAATTTGATTTTCTAGAATTTAGGAGCATAGTCTCTTTCTAGATCCCGACATAGACTCGAGTCTGAACCTAGCCTCGTCAAAGCCTTTTCCCACCTACAGTCATTTGAGTCACAAATTTAAACCTTTTTATTTTCAATCTAAACTCTCCTTTTCCCTGAAGGACTCCCCGACAATTCCTTGGATTCTGGCGATATTTGACTTTGCCTATATCGACTTCCCAATGAAGAATCCCCATTGACAACTTTTAACGTTCAAGACTGATCAACTACATTTCAATATCAGATCAAGTACATTTCAATCAAGGCTCAAGATGCCTAATTCCAGGCAAGCTCACCCAAAGTGGAGGCTTCCTACATGTGGTGGTTCCTCCCAATCAAATCAAATTCCCAAAAAGTTGTAATTTGTGGACCGCGTTTATGGACCCCGATTATTTAATAAAAACGATCATTGTATCTCATTCTACATATCTAGATCTCCTAGCCTTGTAAAACCCTGACCTTGCATTGCATTTCATACATCCTAGTCTTGCATAACCCTGACCTTGCATGATGTGTCATCCCTTAGCTTTGCATAACCTTAATCCTTGCATTGCGTCTCATGCATCCTTAGAGAGTCTAAGTTTGCATTATTTGCATCATTATGTGCTTTATCTAAGTTGTTTGCACCTGCCTGGTGATATCTTCTCCTGCAGATAATCAGATTGCTTGTAGTTATTGTCCTGCATACTAACTTTATTTTGCAGAGACTGACGTATATAGATCAGTTCGAAACTACAGAGCGTTTAGAATCGTTCTCCGTCTCGACACCGTATACTTTGACTTTCGGTTTCTGTGAACCTTAGTCAAAGTGGGGCTTTTGTAGACACATAATTGTGTCTCCCCATTTAAGGACCCGATGATGAAACATATCGTGGTCTTAATTGGTTCGACCCAAGGGCAGAGCAGTATGAAAAGCCATTCAAAACCATTTTGAAAAGTGTTAAAGTCATATTTTAAAGCCCAATTAATTATTCATGATAATAACGGCCCGTTTGGTAGTCGTTAATAAATTGCGGTAATGGGAATGAAATTTAAGTGTAATGTTATTAGGGAAGCACCCTTAAAATCTCCATGGGGATGCATTTTTTCTCTATGGGCAAGCAATCTCACCCCTAAACTTGTGTTTTTGTCTCCAAGGGGAAGCAATTTTCATTACCACTCATTACCACCCACAAGGTGGTATTGGATGGGAATGAAAATTATAGAAGAAAAGTAGACACTTTAGGATAAGTTAGCATTACCATGGGAATGGACAATGATATTTTTCACAAATTTACACACAAATTTATTCCCATTACCACCATTTATAACCAACTACCAAACGGGCCGTAATTGTATTTGAGCTCAATTCTTTGAAAAGCTCAATAAATTGATAATTAATTGATTTATTTCAAAAAATAAATATTTTCAAAAGATATTTTTTATAAGTTAAAATCAGATTTTATCCCGTAAAATCTGATATCCGTAGTTAAAAGATAAAAGAAAATCTTTTAGAATGCGTTTTTATCAAAAAACTGTCAAGACGTGTCAAAAACAAGCTATGCGCTGAGTGCAGCTACCCGCGCCGAGCGCAAGGCCTACGCCGAGCGCACGTGTCCTGACACGTGGGCTTCCACGTAAGCCGCACCTAGCGCACAGCATGTGCCAAGCGCGCCAGATCTGCCACGCAGACTTTTGTTTCATGTAGAGTCATGCGTCAAGCGCAGTTCTCTGCTTGAGACGCGGATTTTCTTTCTTATCTTTTTCAAAAGTGCGTACCACGTGTACGCTTTTTACTTGTCATGCCACGTCATGCGCTTGGCACGTCAGCTTGCATCAAACGCAGCTGGCGCGTGAAGCGCAATGTCATTTTCCCTATAAATAGGCCTGATTCCCGTACAGATTTAAGAACGGATTTTTTACATTAACACTCGACAAATATATTACGATTATCTTACAAATCTCTCTACAAAATCTCCCCACAAAACTCATACTTTCAAATACAAATACATTCAATCTACATACTTTCATACATTCAGATTTCCAGGCTTCAAGATTGCTCGTCCAGAAGGTTGTCAATCTTGCAGACCCAAGCCACGGTATAATCCTAAGGGTCCTTAAATAAATTCTATATTTTTATATTGAAGTTACAAACCATTTATTTCATGATGTAGACTTTTGATATAAAATCGTCCTACCATATATTCTCAATATTTTTCTTCTTTTTTTATTTATTTTTATATATAATTATATGCTTGCCTGATTATTCTATGCATATTATATGATTGTTTTATTACCCCACATGTTATATTTGCTAATCAAGACCTAAAGAATTGTTCTAACACTAATCAGATTAATTTGGACAACCTACTAGGTTCCCTGTAATATTGATTGCATAATAACATGTCACTAAAAAATAGTCTTTTTATGTGTTTCCTGAACCAATTTAGACTACATATTTTTAGGGTGTTTAAAACATTATTTGATTATTCTTTGACATAAAATTTGTTGTAAATCGATATTTAGTAGAGGCCAACTTTGGGCGAATGTGGTTCATTATGACTATATTCGTACCTTCACCCCCGAACTTAATCTTTGGTTCATTTTGACCATATATGGAGTCTAGACGGGGAAATCTACATTGGATAATTTGTCCCTACGGTTTTCCCATATCCAATTAGGTTTATGATTCTTCCAAAAAAGAATTGTTGGCGACTTCAAAACAATTTTCAATAAAACCTTTACAGTGGGGTAGTCAAATCTAATACGCGCTCACACCGCGTAGGCGAAATAAAAACACGCCTACACTACCTACTCGACTCGAAAAGCTCGCGAGAAACTCGAAAAAAATTATATATAATACTTGCAATTTCGATAAATAATTCTCAAACTTTTTCAAAGAACTTAATCCATGAAATGTAATAAACACTTTCATAAAAAAAAAATTCATAGTGAACATTAATTATAGTTTGTCTTTAGGTTATGGTTAACAAGTCGAGCACAAGATTTTGACGAGCCTTAGCCTTGGCTCGGCTCGGCTCAAAATCTCATGAACAAACTAGAAAATTATTAAAAATGTTCTTTTATGTAAAATATTAAATGTCCCACATTGGTTTATAGTATAAACAATAGCCTTTTTTTTTCTATAAAATGTTACTACTCGAGCTATACTTATTGTTTGAATTAAAGTTGTCCTACATTGGTTGGGAAACAAAAGCTTAAGTTTGTGCTGTTTATAAGTGGAACTTTTTGGTTGGAAACTATTTTTTTCTATGAAAGTTTGTTTCATAAAGTCCCACATTGGTTGGACAATGAAACACCCAACTTTGTTTTTCTTTATAAAAGGCTACTCCAAGTACCTAACTCAAGGTACATGGATTGACTCAAGTTTGAGTTGAGCCATGATTTGAGTTCGAGCTTCGGGTTCGAAGCTTGATTCGAGTTTGAGTTTCGAGTTCGAGCTTCATTCGAGCTCGAGTTCGAGTTTAAGATTTCGAGTTCGAGTCGAGTTTGATTTTGAAGCTCGCGAGTTCTCGAGTCGATCTTGATTTCAAGTTTTCGAGTTCGAGTCAAGTTTAGCCAAACTCGAGCTCGACTCACATCATTTACACCCCTAGACGGGAGGGGAAAAGCGAGGGGGAGGAGGAAGAACCGCGAAGGGAACCGTGAACAGGGGAGCAGGGGGTAGCGGGGAAAGGGGAGGTGGAAAGTGGGGAAGACCTAAAACTCATCCAAACAAGAAGACGGTGAAGCTAGTGTGGAGCAGGCTCGCCGGCGATCGAGTGAGCAGCGCGCTCAGGCCGGCCACCAGCGAGCCTGCGCTGGGCGACAATGTGATTTTAGGGTTTTCGCTGAAGGAGTTTGAGAAAGAGATTTTTTTTTTTTTAGGAATAGGGGAGGGATGATATCATTAATCATAAAACATTAAAGAGTACAAACAACCCATACATAGACTCGAAAAATAATAGAAGTATAATAAACCCTAGACATATTAGCTCCACTGAAGAACTGCTCCGATATCCTGTAATTAGATGTCTTAAATACATCCACCTCATTAGAGATCTATGTTAGTATAGTCTTTGGGTTGGTTATACATGATGGGTTTTCGAAATCAGCACCCCTGGACCGATGCTCTACCAGTTCCACAAATCTACAAGACGAACCTTCCAAATATGTGTCCCTGGAACTAGACACAACAAACCCACACAAAGCTAATACTAACAAACCCACCAGGAAGGGGGTACTAACACACCCCATATAGGGGACTAAAACCATCACAAAGATGGGACTTATTGAAAGACTGAAACAACAAACGAAACAAGACCAAGTTGAAGGACTAAGCACCATAGCCAAAAAAAACCTTCGAGTACCGATTTTCTTCCTATGAACTTGAACTTCGCGGCACTTCTCAAACAGGGAGGCGGCAAGGCCGTGAGCCGACCAAGCAGACCACAAACCAACTAAGGGGGGGGGGGACTCGACTGAATAACGCGACCAGGGGAGGGGAAGCCCAAACTAGCGAAAACAGGGGAGGGGAGGCCCAACACCGACGCACAAACCATGTGAGGGGAAGCGGAGGCCCAACACCGACGTATAAAACGGGGAGGGGAGGCCCAACACTGACGCACAAACCAGGGGAGGGGGAGGGGAAGCCCGACGAAGGAACAGGGGAGGGGGAAGGGAATCCCGACAGACTCAACAGGGGAGAAGTACTGACGGAGGGAGACACGGGGGAGGGGAGGGAGACGACGCTAAAGCGAAAACGAAAACGGGGACGGGGAACCGACGAACGCTAGACGAAAAAAACAGGAGGTTGCAAGCTCACCGCCAATTGCTAGGATGAATGAAACACACAAATAAAATACCTTATATTTAAACCAAGTAAAACTCTTCTATTTTTTTCATATGAGAAAAGGAACATTTTTCGCTTTATGAAATAGCCTAGTTTTACAAAACTAAGTTTTAGCTATTTTTTTCCTTTGCATTACAACTTTACAAGAGACAAAAATGCACTTTTCGCCAACATATTCTTCCAAATATTCTCCTTCCCATCACAAATAACTTTCACAACTATTCCAACCTACAATTATCAGCAGTGGCAAGTTGCTCAATGCAAATTTTATGGTGATTATAAATAAATATGAAGATGGAAAACTAATGGTTCAAAATGATTTAAGGTTTTCGAATATAGGCCTTCAATAATTCTAAACCATTAGATTTTGACATATGAGTCATTCTGACAAAATATTTGATAGAAGTTTGAAAGACTTTTATCTCTTTGCTTAATTTAATCTATCAGTGCCATTAACAAATAATACAACTACTCTCTTCATATATGCACTCTCTTGATTAATTGTCGATGTCTTTGTTTTGGCTCAATTTCTTTTTGCAAATTGTTGCCACATATTATGTGCGTGATGAAGATGAAAAGGGTGAGAAGATGGAAATATACGAACAAGAGCTGTGACTTTATCTTTTAAAGTATGCGAATTAAGCATGTGAGTACGATCTTAACTAATACTTTTCAGTAAAAAAATATATATATTGAAGATAAAGTAATAATTCTTACTAAAAAGTATTAGTTGAGATCGTACACCTTAATAAAAACTTGTAAGTTTCTCCAAGTCAGTATATGGGTTCTCCAGGTTCTGCAAATATAATACAGTTTTTTTACCAGGTACCCCTGTGGTATTTCAAAATTCATGGGGTGCCCCTATTGTTTCAAAAATGCACTAGGTAGCCTTGCTATTTCAACAAAATACACGAAATGCCCTTAATGACTAACAGTGTCAAGGTTTCCTTTAGTCATTAACTCTAATTAAGCCCTGTAACCCAAACCCCTAAACCCTAGCCCCCTAACACCTAACCCCCACCCTAGACCCTAACCCTAACCACCTAACCACCACAGCCCCTCTCTGCCCTCCCACCCCTTCCTCCATTCCCACACCCACCCCCCGCCCCACCCCCGTAGCCCACCCTCCCCCCCCCCCCTCACCAGCAATATTCCTTGATTCCTTCCGAAAATGCAGCCAAAGAAACCCAAAAGCCCTCTAATTTTTGCACCTCTTTTTTCGAGCTACCACCTCCGACCACCTGCGCGCCCTATGTGCCACTCTCCTGCGACCCGGTCAAGCTCCTTAGCTTTCTCGCCGCACTCGTCTTGCTGCTCTCTCTCCTCTTACGCTCTCGATGCACCACCACGAAGCGGCCGCGGGACCGCCGCCCTCCGTAACGCTCTCCCCGCCGCGGTGCCTCACCGTCCTTGCTTGTAGCTCGCCGAGAGAATGTCTCCCTCCACTGTGATGTTATTTCGGTTTTTAGTTTTCTTTAATCGGGGGTGCGGGAGGGGGTTGCGGGGGAGGGTGTGGGGCCGGGGGAGGGTGGACTATGGGGGTGGGGGAGGGGGGTGGGTTGCGGTGGTGGGGGAAGGGGTGGGGGAGGACTGTGGGGGGGGGAAGGGTGGGAGGGCAGAAGGGGGGTTGTGGTGGTTGGGTGGTTAGGGTTAGGGGGTTAGGTGTTAGGGGTTAGGGTTAGGGTTTTGGGGTTAGGGTTAGAGGGCTTAATTAAGATAAGAAGGGTTAATGACTAACGGAATCATGACGCCTGTTGTATTCCATGTTTTGATGATGCCAAAGACTTAGGTGTTTGTATAGATTTATTTCGAAATATATAAAATTCCAAAAATACCTGTTTTATTATATGTTACATTACAAGGTGTATTTTATCTTGTAGGGAAAGATTAATGAGTTTTAATCTAATCAAGATATTATACCTTATACAAGCATAAGTTTATTATATGGTATGTTTAATGGATCTATTAACTTAGAATCTTTTGAATCAAAAGATTCTTAGTTATTAGATATTTTATGGTTGTTGTTTTGTTGAGAAAAATCAGGTCAAATATCCGTGTCTACAAAAAAGGAAGAGGAGCGAGATTTTCTCTTACTTTCTGTTGGATATGTGCGCACAAACGGCTAGTGGAAGTGGTTGATCACAGTTGCAAAAATCGTGGGTGATGTGCAGCAAGTTATGCATGGGCCATGATCCCTAGAACTCAACAAAAATACAACATGGAGAACATGGAGTGAAGAATAAGAAGATACAGCAGCTATTTAAGAGAAAATAGTTGTTCGAAAAAAATACAACTTTCAAGCATTACAATTTTAAGAGAAAATAGTTGTTCGAACATGGGGTCAAGGTTTTTCTTCCTATTGGGCCTAGGAAGTTTTCCTTGTAGGTTAAATTTTGTGTGTGATATTTCTTTCCTTTTAAGTTCTTTTATTTCCACATTTAAATTTGAAAATTTCCCCTCAACTACAATTCACCCCCCCTCTTGTAGTTGGTCTAGTGTTCATACTAGAATAACAATTGGTATCAGAGCCTAGTACCTCTAGAATCAGCTAACACTGAGGAGATTGTACCTGGCACAATGAACACTATGGGAGAAAAACTTGATGATGGGTACTCAACCCAATGCCCACCTATGTTCAAAGGCAAGCACTATCCAAACTGGAAGAACCGTAAGGAAATCTTTATAAAAGCTGAAAATTATCAAGTTTGGAGAGTCATCGAACTTGGTGACTTCGAAATTACAAAGAAGAATGAAAAGGGTGAGCTGGTTCCTAAACCCCTTGAAGATTTTGACAAAGACGACTTTGACAAAATGGAAATGAACAACATGGCCAAGAAGCTACTCCACTGTGGTCTTGGTACCCATGAGCACAATAGAGTCATGGGATGCAAGACTGCTGAGCAAATGTGGGAACTCTTTCAAGTTACTCATGAAGGAACAAGCAAGGTGAAAAGATCGAAAATTGATATGCTCATGCATAGATATGAATTGTTTCAAATGAAACAAAACGAGCATGTTCTTTGAACATGCTCACTCGCTTCTCAAACATTATAAACGAGCTTGAATCTCTTGGAAAAATTATTTCTCCAGAGGAACAGGTTCGTAAGGGTCTAAGGAGTCTTCCACAGGATGACAAATGGATGGCTAAGGTTACAACACTGCTGGAAACAAAGGACTTCACAACATTCAACATTGAGCAACTTGCTAGTTCATTGATGACTCACGAGTTACATCTAGGAACTCATGAGACTGAAACAGTGAAGCCTAAGGCTCTGGCTCTCAAGTCAGAGGAACAAGAAAATTCAGAGACTGATGATGAAGAAGCATCTATGATAGTGAGAAGGTTCAAGAAATTCTTCAACAAGAATTACAAAGGGAAGGTCACAAGGAAACCAACAAAGTTAAGCTGTCATAAACGTGGAGGCCTTGATCATTTCATCAAGGAATGTCCTCAATGAGAAAACGAGAAAGCAAAAGGAAGGATCAAGGAGAAGGGCAAGGAACAACAAAATCCCTTCTCAAGAACTGACATGAAGAGAGCCATGGTAGCAGCATGGGGAGAGTCTGACTCAGATGAGGAGCAGGAACAAACAGGGGAAGAAACTCCCCATCTATGTCTCATGGCAAATATTGAGGACATAGAGGAATCATCAAACCCTAAGGTATGTCATAATACAATGGAGGAAGAACTTACATAACTAAATAAGAGCCAACTTATAAAACTTCTATTACAAACCTTAGATAACTACAAGGAAGTTTGCGTAAAAAGAGAATAAGTAAAAAACGCACTAAGAGTTACTAAGAAACATTCAAATTGGCTTAATACCTTAAAATGTGATACTGAAAAAAGATTCTTTGAACTTTTTGACAAGAATAGAGCTTTTTAAGAAGCCTTTGAACAAGTCAAAAATGAGAATTATCTCTTGAACATGGAATTGGCATAATTGAAACTATTTGATCCTGAAGGAACAGTTCCTTCAACTAATACCAGAACTGATTTTGAAAAATTGAAAGCTGACTATGAAAATGCCTTACAAGAAAATCTGAAATTGGCAGAATTGAAACTATTTGATCCTGAAGGAACAGTTCCTTCAACTAATACCAGAACTGATTTTGAAAAATTGAAAGCTGACTATGAAAATGCTTTACAAGAAAATCTGGTACTAAGAAAGGAACTGGAACCCTCAAGGAACAAACTTCCTGATCCAGTTGGATACAAAAATATCAAAAGAAAGGAAGAGATGGTCTTGATTTCAATCATAAGAAGAAGAACAAAAAGAAAAATTATGTTGATCTGCCAAGTAGCAAAATATGTTCCTACTGTGGGGACAGTGGTCACATTGTGTCTGACTGTTCCACCAGAGAAGAACGTATTGAGAAAAACACTTACTTAGTCAAGCAAGTTTGGAAAGTTAAGAAAGACTCAAGTCCAACAGAGGAACCCAAGTAAGACTGGGTTCTACCACTAACTAATTTGTTATGATGCAGACTGAAGTGAGGAGGAACAACCTATGGTACCTCGACAATCGTTGTTCTAAACACATGATAGGAGACAAATCAAAATTTCTCTCACTTTCAGTTTACAATGGAGGAACAGTGACCTTTGGAGACAATCTTACAGGTAACATAGTAGCAGTTGGTGAGATTGGAAAATCTCATTCACATTCCATAGATAATGTATTTTTAGTCGAGCGTTTAAAGCATAGTTTACTTAGCATTTCTCAGTTTTGTGATAAGGGTAATTCGGTGAAGTTTACTAATGAGTCTTGTGTAGTCAGCAATGAGAGTACAGGAACCAAGATCCTTGAAGGAACAAGGAAAGGGAACACTTATATGGTTGACCTGAACCTTATTCCTAGGAACAATCTCACATGTTTGAGCGTGATTGAAGAAGATCCCCTACTATGGCACAAGCGTTGCGGTCATGCCAGCTTGTCACTATTGCATAAACCTAAGTGGAAAAACTTAGTAATTGGGTTACCAACAATTAAGTCTCTGCACCACGGTGTCTGTGATCCATGTGTCAAAGGCAAGCAAGTGAGATCCTCTTTCAAATCTAAGAAAATGGTAAGCACACAAAGTCCATTGGAACTCATTCATATCACTAGTAGAAAAATGATAATTTGCGTCAGTCTATGTGCGTCGCACGCTAGAAGCACTGACGCAAATAGCCTATTTGCGTCGCACATTAGAGAACGTGCGACGCACAAAATGACAGCAGATGGGTGGTAGGGTCATTTGCGTCGAACGGGGTTGAGAACGCGGCGCAGATGACAAACATGATTTGCGTCGGACGCAGCTACAGTGCGACGCACATAGATGGATCCCATGATTTGCGTCGCATGATAAGGTGATGCGACGCAAATCGTTTTCGTCTAATGATGCCTATTCAGTCATCTGCGTCGCACATAGAGGCCCATCCGACGCAGAAGAGTTGGGCGTCTAGAATTAGATAACAAAAAAAAATTGTTAAGTGCGTCGGATGGGCCTCAATGTGCTACGCAGATAACCTTATAATATTTAGAAGCCCGCTTTATCCTATTTCTCTTCAGCCATTTTTCTTCAACTTTTCTATCCTAGATCTTTGATTCTCTCTCACCGGCTCATTCCCACCTATTTCTCATCTCTGATCTCTTTCTATCATGCATCTTCATCTCTTTCTATCACTGTCAAATCTTCATCTCAAACAACAAATTTTTGGGGGTTTATCATCTTTAACATTTGCGATTTGACCAATCACTCTTACAGTCACACATCAGAAGAGATAGAAAATTTGAGCAATGGCGGCGAGTTCAACAAAAGATGACGATTTCTCAGTGTTTGTGTTAGCTTCATACTTTCAACCCTTCCTAAATCCTTCTGAAAGAGACAGAGAACCCGATGATACTTGGGAAGATTGTCCTTACTTTGCCGACGAAGACTTTTCCGATCACGTGATTTCTTTCGATTCCTCTCTCTTTCCCCAAAATTTCTAATTCTTTCGATTGTTTCCGATCTCCTTGATTAATTTCGGTAAGATCTTCGACTTTAATTCTATTTCTCTTGCCTCATTTTGTTAATTTTGATTTTGGTAGAATTTTCAGCATCGTTTGGAAACCCTAATTCGTCGATTTTTGTCTTTGATTTTTTTGACAGAAATTATAGTTGGTTAAGTTTTTTGAATTTGATCATCATGTCGAAGAGTTCTTTCAAGCTCCAACATCCTCTCGGTAACATTCGGATTCTTCCCTTCGAATTTCAAGGAGATTTGTATCAGATTTAGTTTTCTTTCAATTTTTTTTTTAGATCTGGTAAAATTGTAAGTTTCTAGTGTTGTAACCATATGTGTAAATTACATTTTTTTAATGAAATTAAGTTGCTTTTTTATCTTTTCTTTCTCGATTTTCTTGATGTAAATTGTGGTTACTAGATTTTTTTTTCTTTTTGAGATTTGATAAAACAAGAGTGAAAATCGTGGGTTGATAAGCTTTGTTAGTACAAAAAAAACCTCATGTGCGTCGCACATAGTAGTACATGCGACGCAGATGAAGTTCATCTGCGTCGCATGTACTGCTATGTGCGACGCACATGAGTGAGGCTGGGCTGCTGGCTTGGCCATCTGCGTCGCACTTTGCTCTTCATGCTACACAGATGAGTCTAGTCATCTGCGTTGCATGGTGGCAGGGTCCAACGCAAATAGCTAATCAACTGCGTCTGATCTGAGTCGAGGCCTATGTCGTCGGACCCATGTCCGACGCAAATGGGCGCCTCGCATCCGACGCAAATCGTCTATTATGTACTAGTTTATGGACTTATGTGGCCCTGTACGAATCCAAAGTAGATCAGGTAAGAGATATGTGTTGGTCATTGTAGATGATTTTTCTAGATACACTTGGGTTATCTTTCTTCATAGTAAAGATGAACCTTTGATGAATTTCTAACCTTTGCTAAAAAGATTCAACGAACAAGTGGTTACAAATTGATACACTTGAGATCTGACCACGGTAAGGAGTTTGAAAACTCCAAGTTTGATGAATTTTGCAGCAATGAAGGGTTAGATCACAATTTCTCTGCTCCAAGGACACCACAACAGAATGGTATGGTTGAAAGAAAGAACCGGACTCTGGAGGACATAGCTAGAACAATTATAATTGCAAGCGGTCTTCCAAAGAACTTTTGGGCTGAAGCAGTGAACACAGCATGCTACATTATCAATAGAGCCATGCTAAGGCCAATCACATTGAAGACGCCCTATGAACTCCTTAGAGGAAGAAAACCCAATATCTCTTATTTTCGTGTTTTTGGATGTAAATGATTTGTACATAACAATGGAAAGGACAATTTAGGAAAGTTTGATGCTAGAAGTGATGAAGCTATATTTCTAGGATACGCTTCAAATAGTAAGGCTTACCGAGTTTACAATAAACGAACAATGTGTGTAGAGGAAAGTGTCCATATTATCTTTGATGAAACTAACTCCCTCAGGAACCGTGTTATGATGATAACTTTGAAATCGGTTTGACTCGACCTGAAGAGTCAAATCATTATGATGATGAACTAATCCCTGCAGATAAATAAAATAAGCATGTTCCTAAACATGAGAACCCTGTGCCTAATCCTCAGGGGGAACAAGCAGCAGGAGGAACTCAAGAAGCTCCTGAACCTGAAGAAGATCAACAAATTCAATCACCTCATGAAGCTCTAGAAGCAACCAGGAGATTTGATCCAAAGCCTTGGAAACATCAAAATTCTTATCCCTTAGAATTAATTATAAGTGATATTGAAAAGGGGACTCAAACGAGATCCCAAATGAATAATTTCTATGCCTTTCTATCTATGACAGAACCTAAGGATCATATGGAAGCACTAAAAGAGGCTGATTGGATAAATGTTATGCAAGAGGAACTGAATAAGTTCTAGAGGAACAAGATCTGGCACCTGGAGCCCAAGCCAAAAAAACCAGAAAGTAATTGGACTTAAATGGGTCTTTAGGAACAAGCTTGATGAACATGGTACAGTTGTGAGGAACAAGGCCAGACTTGTAGCCAAAAGGTACAATCAACAAGAAGGTACTAATTTCGATGAAATCTTTGCTCCTGTTGCTAGGATAGAACCATTTATTGCCTTTGCAGCATTTATGGGATTCAAGTTGTACCAAATGAACGTAAAATGTGCATTTTTAGTTGGCTTTTTACTAGAAGACGTCTATGTGGAACAAGCTCCTAGATTTGAAAATCCCGATCGATCTTCCAAATCAGGTCTATAAGCTTGATAAAGCTATTTATGGGTTAAAACAAGCTCCTAGATCTTGGTATGAAAAATTATCAAAATTCTTGCTTTCTCATGACTTCATAAGAGAAAAAGTTGATAGAACCATGTTCCTTCGATCAAGAGGAACAGATATATTAGTAGTTTAAATTTATGTCGATGATATTTTATTCGATGCTACTAATGATCTTCTTTGTAAGGAGTTTGCTGATCTTATGAGTAGTGAATTCGAAATGAGTATGATGGGAGAATTGAATTTTTTTTGGGCTTGCAAATCAAGCAAACAGAAAGAGAAACAATGATCCATCCACAAAAATATGTCAAGGAACTGCTGAAGAAATATGGACTGGAACAATCTAAAACCAACCACACTCCCATAGGAACAGGAACAAGGTTAGATGAAGACACAAATGGTAAGTGTGTAAATGAGAAGCATTATAGAGGTATGATTGGATCTTTACTCTATTTAACTACAAGTAGATCTGATATTGCTTTTAGTGTTGGTTTATGTGCAAGATTCCAATCAAATCCCAAAGAATCTCACTTAACAGCAGTTAAGAGAATTCTTAGGTATTTAAAAGGAAGCGATGACTTATGTTTGTTCTATCCTCAAAGTGATGTATTTGACCTAGTAAGTTACTCAGATGCGGATTATGCTGGGGACTTGGTTAATCGCAAAAGCACCTCAGGTATTGTTCAGCACCTAGGAACAAGCTTAGTATCATGGAGCTCAAAGAAGCAAAAAATTGTTGCCTTGTCCACTGCAGAGGCAGAGTATGTAGCTGTTGCTGCTACATGTTGTTCCAATGTCCTCTGGATCAAGCAATAGGTAAGAGACTTTAATTTTGGTAATAAATTTAAGTGTGTTCCAATATACTGTGATAACACTAGTGCTATCTGTATCTCCAAGGATCTAGTACATCATTCTAGAGTCAAGCATATTCATATTAGGCATCATTTCCTTAAGGACAATGTTGAAAAAGGTCTTGTTAAAGTTGAATTTTGTCCAACTCAAAATCAAATTGCTGACATTTTGACTAAACCACTTCCTAGAGAAAAATTTGAAAAGATTCACTTAGAGCTAGGGATGATTAGAATTCATTGAGTATGCTGCTTCTAATAACTCCGTTTGTCACAATTTTACTCTAAGTGACCAGCAAAATTTTATGAATTTATTCATACATTACACAGTCAATGTTAAGGACTCGCATTAGTCTTCATAATACTCCCATATTGTCCACACATATACTTAAGCAGAATCTGGTAAGGTTTGTGTACATTTAGCTTGAACATGTAACATGAATGAGTTCACGTCTACTTTTCTTTCTTATTCTATAACACCGTAAATATCTTCTTCATTTTTTTTTTTTTTTACAAATTTAATTCATTTCTTCAATCATCTCCCACAAAATTTTATTCTTGATACATTGCAACGTTTCACCAGCGTCTAAGTTCATAACTTAAAAAAAAAAAAACAAAATACAATGGATTAAGAAAGAAAGGGAAGCGTCGCCATAAATATTTTCACCATCCCCCATAAATCTACCCCCACATAAAAGCCTCCACTAAATCACCCATTTTTACACGGTAATTTCACCTTTCTTCACCACTAAACCATCAACTCTGCAAAACCGCTCAACCCTCTCCTAAACCTCTCATCTTCTACATCTCTTCCGAATTTCTTC
This sequence comes from Beta lomatogona, assembly GCA_947646795.1. Lineage (NCBI taxonomy): Eukaryota > Viridiplantae > Streptophyta > Magnoliopsida > Caryophyllales > Amaranthaceae > Beta > Beta lomatogona. The sequence continues at coordinate 1,027,730 of CANSNZ010000789.1, read as the reverse complement.
AATGGCACCCAAGCAAAAAACCTCCGATGAAACCAGAAATTTCCGGCTGAAAAATCTTCTCCTCTGGTTGATTACAATGAAAGCGAGAATGAATCTTCAAACTCTAATGAGGATTCTCTGGGTTCTCAATAAAATTCATCGGCTAATGAGGTGCTTTCCCCCAAGAAGGAACAAGAGCTTGACGATGCTGAAACAGAGCAGGAGAAGGAAATTCTGGTTCCTAGAAAACGTGGTAAGAAGTCCAAATCTTCTAAGTATATTTATAGGGTTTTGTGTCGATTTTTCTTGGTGCAAGAAAATCAAATGGGTAGAGTTTCTTGATATTGTGAAATTTCAAAAATGGACTAAGGTTTTAAGTTCTTATGAAGGTTTGTATGAAGCTGAAATGAGTTAATTCATTTCCAACTTTGAGAATAATGACGGTTTATGCATCAGCATTGTTAATGGGAAATTAGTAAAATTCAATGAGAAGAAAATTTCTGAGTGGTTTGATGTACCGAATGAAGGGTACAAATATTATATCAAGGGTAGGGAAAAATTAAATGTTATTGGGGCTTCGAATGCTACAATTCTAGGTTATTTTAGTGGCTCTGCTTCTGACCAATCTCTGGACCAAAAAGATCTTTCCCCCTTCCATAAACTGCTTTTTCAGTTAGTTTGGTGCTTCATTCTACCAAGAACCTCCAAGCGGACTCAAGCTAGTCTAATGGATCTCTCTCTCATGTTTTGCCTTGCTAAAAACATCAAAATCAACTTTCCCTCTTTGATGATTTGTCACCTCTCCTACTGCATTTCTCATAATAACAAAATTGGGTATGGTAACCTTGTCTCTACCATTCTCCAGAACTGCCAAATCAAACTTCCTGCCAGTCCCTCTTTTGAACTAGAGCCTGAGAATTTCTTGACCAAAGATACCCTCTCTAGACTTAAGTTGAGGGTACAGGGTGGTAAGTTGGAGTATGAAGTTGAGGAGCCCAAGGTGAAGGGAGAATCTGGGGTCAAAAGGAAGCACGTGGAAGAGGTCAGTGCTGGGTGTCCAAGGTCAGTCCGCAAGAGTCAGAGACTAGCAGAGACTAAGTCTCCAAGGGATCAGGGTCAGGGTGCTGTAACGATAGATCTGGATGAGGATCTGGTCTCTCCATGATCTACTGCTGTGGATTTCCCGCTTCTCTCTACCACCAGTCTCCATGGTCTGTTGCATTCTATTCAGGAGTCTTTGTCCCTTCTGCACTCCAAGATCCAGGGAGTTGAGGCCAGAGTTGCTAGGGTGGATCTCCAGCAGGAGCAGGTTCTTGCTGCTGTGAAAAAAGGAGAAGATGTTGTGAGAGAGAAGATTAATGATGTTGTCGCATCATTTGCCATTCGCCGCAAAGCCTAATACCCTTCCCTTTTTCAATTAATCTATTAAACAATTTTTATTTGGTTTTTAGGGTTGTAACTAAACAATGGTGACCTATTGCTACTTTTACTTTTTATCTTTCTTTTTGATGTGTGAATCACATCAGTTTCTTTTGGTTATCTCTTTTCTTTCTTATCTTCTCTTATTCCATCTTTTTGCTTTCTTTTCTTCTTTTCATTATTTTCTTGAACGATGCTTGTGCATATTTCTTGTCTATTTATCACTACCTTGCCTTTGCATGCTCATTACCATATCTGGATGGCTAGTATTATTAGATTCCATGCTTGAGCTACTTTACATTGTTCTTGTTGCTATTGTTGACTCCAAGAAGTACCGCTGGTTCACTTTGATGTTTTTGATGATGACAAAAACGGGAAGTAAAGTGGCACATAAAAAGATTCTAGTCTACTTAGTTTCTGTAGTGATGATTTTTTATTTTTGAATGAACGTTTTCTCTCTTTGTTCAAAACTAATTTCTTAGTCTTAGTTTTTTAGTTATAGGTTATAGATTGATCTCTTGATTCTTTTGCTTTGCTTTATTTTATTTTTATTTTTTAAAAATATCTTAGCTCTTGATTCTTTTGCTTTAATTTATTTTCTTATGTTTATTTTTGTCAATTTAATATTTTTATTTGCCTTATATTAGCCATCATCAAAAAGGGGGAATATTGTTGTATTCCATGTTTTTATGATGCCAAATATTTAGGTGTTTGTATAGTTTTATTTCGAAAAATATAAAATTCCAAAAATACTGTTTTATTATTTGTTACATTACAAGGTGTATTTTATCTTGTAGAGAAAGATTAATGAGTTTTAATCTAATCAAGATATTATACCTTATACACGCATAAGTTTAATATATGGTATGTTTAATGGATCTATTAACTGAGAATCTTTTGAATAAAAAGATTCTTAGTTATTAGATATTTTATTGTTGTTGTTTTGTTGAGAAAAATCAGGTTAAATATCCGTGCCTACAAAGAAGGAAGAGGAGCGAGATTTTCTCTAAGTTCCTGTTGGATGTGTGCGCACAAACGGCTAGTGAAAGTGGTTTATCACCGTTGCAAAAATCATGGGTGATGTGCAGCGAGTTATGCATGGGCCATGATCCCTAGAACTAAGCAAAAATACAACGTGGAGAACGTGGAGTGAAGAACAAGAAGATACATCAGCTATTTAAGAGAAAATAGTTGTTCGAACAAAATACAACTTTCAAGCATTACAATTCTATATTTACTTGGAAAGTTTTTCTGTAATTTTCTTCTTCTCCTGCAATACATACCATTGTAATATTCTTAGTGTTTGGGTGAGTGAAAAATTCCAGAATATCCTTGTAATCAAGTGAGAGAAATAAAGAGAGAAAAGAGAAGACTTCGAGTGAAGTCAAGTGAGAGTCATCAGTTCAAGGGGAACTGAGTGACTGGGAACAAGTTCCTATTGGGATAGAGAAGGTCCAGTAATATGTTGTAAAGAGAGTCTTTTGGTCTATTCTAGTAAGAGAAGTTTTGAGTCAAAATCCCTTGGGGTCAAGGTTTTTCTTCTCATTGGGCCTAGGAAGTTTTCCTTGTAGGTTAAATTTTGTGTGTGATCTTTCTTTCCTTATAAGTTCTTTTAATTCCGCATTTAAATTTGAAAATTTCCCCTCAACTACAATTCAACCCCCCTCTTGTTGTTGGTCTAGTGTTCATACTAGAATAACGATGTCGTTAGTCATTAAGGGCATTTCATGCATTCTATTGAAATAGTAAGGGTACCTGGTGCATTTTTCAAACAATAGGGGTACCCCATAAATTTTGAAATACCATAAGGGTACCTGGTGAAAAAACCGAATATAATATTATGTTAAAGCAATTTATTGAATGTTCAAATAAAAAAACCTCTTCATGAACATGTAAAAATTATAATGTTAATATCAGAAGATGACTGATGTATGTTTCTCCATCTTCTAACCTTAAGTTAAATGTTCTTCTTTTTGCCTGGGAGAACGCGCATACAACGGTGGACCCCATGGTCGGCTTGATGGAGCACGCAGGGTGTAGATGTAGCTCTAGGGCGTGGTTGCAAGTCTTTGGTGGTATTCTGTATGGTTCTCAAAGATGGGTGACTTAATTAATCATGCAGTTGTAGAGCAGATATATGTCAAGGTTGCAACCTGGAAGCATGGATCGGGAGCATGTTGGTGATGGGAAACCTATGCTTGATGCCTTGTGTCAAAAGTCTTCTTGATATAGTGGTGAGTGGCGTGTTTTCCACAGATTGGCGGCGTTACAAGTTTATTAGACGGATTATCGTTGGAGGGGCGACTTGTAGTCCTTGGTATGAGGGGAAGATTGTTGAGTATACATCCCAAGTCCCACATTGGAGAGATAAGGGGTTACCTAATTTATAAGAGTTTGTCAACTACATTAGTATGAGGCCTTTTGGGAAGAAGCCTAGAAACAAATCCGTGCGGGCTAGGCCCAAAAGCGGATAATATCATACTAATTGTGCAATTGTAGGTGGACTCGTGGGCCCTACAAAGCCGATGTTATATGTTTCACAAGTCTCAAAAGCTTGTACTCCGTTGTAAATTACTTGCAACAAATGGACCTTCCCATAGACACACCACCCTGCTTTTGACTTTTTTGTTTTCTATTGAAGTTCTGATTGATTTTTGTTTAGAACCTCATTATTTTTTCCTTTAGTTGTTCACCTTGTCCCAATAATTTATTGTTCTTGTCCTGAATGTGGATAAAAGGGGCTCAACAATGTTAGTTTTATCAAGAAGTCCATCAAAAGGAGAATTCTTGGTAGAGTCATAGAGATATAGGGTAGAGAACTCGCTTTCAAATAGTCTAGTTTTACAAAACTAAGTTTTAGCTATTTTTTTCCCTTTGCATTACAACTTTACAAGACACAAAAAGACATTTTTCACCAACATTCTATTCTTCCAAATATTCTTCTTTCAATCACAAATAACTTTTACGACTATTCCAAGTTTCCAACCCACAATTATCAGCAGTGGCAAGTTACTCAATGCAAATTTTATGGTGGTCATAAATAAATATGAAGATGAAAAACTAATGGTCCAAAATGACTTTAGGTGTTCGAATATATATAGGCTTGGAATATTTCTAAACTATTAGATTTTGACACATGGGTCATCTAGGCAAAATATGAGATAAAAGTTTGAAAGACTTTTTATCTCTTTACTTAATTGAATCCATTAGTGCCATTAACAACTAGTACAACTACCCTATTCAAATATGCACTCTCTTTGCGAGATTAATGGTCGATGTCTTTGTTTTGGCTCAAATTATTTTTGCAAATTGTTGCCACATATTATGTGCGTAATGAAGATGAAAGGAGTGAGAAGATGGAAATATACGAACAAGAGCTATTAATTTATCTTCTTAAAGTATGCAAAGCATGTGAGTACGATCTCAACTACTACTTTTCAGAAAAAAAAATATACATTAAAGATAAAGTAATATTTTTTTACTGAAAAGTATTTAGTTGAGATCGTACACCTTGATAAGAACTTATAAGTTCACAATTATTGAAGTATATGGCATCATCTCTTATATTTGAACTTCTAAGATATTATTAAGGTGTATATTTTTCAATTACTATGAACATTTAAAATTTATTTTAGCGATATATATTTTTTTTCTTATCGGACTTGTATTTTTAACTTTTAGAGTTTGTATTTTTTCCGTCCCGCCTCCATGCCATCTACATAATATGCCTTGTGTGAGTTACATAAAAAAGATCCAAACTTTTGCTATATTCATATCTCTACAGAATTGGAGAAATTGAGATCTACACATTGCACAATCAACAATCTTGCTGCAAGACCTATACATACTACTCTAACTAAAGCACACCATTACCAACAATTAAAATCTCTTTAGATTTATACTTAGAGATAATGAAGGCTATTGAATCAAGCTCGAAGCTCATCTTGATATGCTTGGTTTGAACCATACATTCCCTTAATATTTTTCCATGCATCTAAGCAACACCATTGCCTTTCTCCCAACTCTGAAGCTCCTTCTCATCATTAATTTCCATCTTTTCTATATGTGGCTGTAGCTTATATTGATGCTTCATAGCGAATACCAGAAATATAATGAAGTCTAACGCCACCAACCCCGCGAGTAACCAATAGAAATAATCCAATTTCCCCGTGTTCAAGTTGCTTTTTAACCATGTATCATGTGATGATCTATCCACAATAGAAACTAGCAAGCTGCTCACGAAAAACCCCATTGCTAGAGAGCTTAAGAAGAATCCTGCATGAATAAAGTAGATTAACTTAGAATAATCATGCTGCTTAAGTCATAATGCAATTGCAATTTCTTGAAATAGATGGTCTTATCCAGTCAGACCACTACTATAAACTGAAGAACAGTTAAGAAAAGGTTATAAAAAGACCCTTTAAAGTTATACAAAAATAAGTTGAAGTTAGGATAGACTATACATATAGATTTAGTCCTGGTTCACTTCACCTTATATTACTAATTAGAAATTGAAAGAGACTTTTGCTGATCTCTAGTGTACATCACTTATGCAGTTAATACTGACTGAAACTGATTTTCGCTGATTATTATTTGATTTAGTTTATATGACAGGACCTTACTGATCCAACTCGGTAACACAGACATATGTGCTAAGCGGTTAACTAAGGACCAAGAGTGTAACTAATACTTACCAGTGCTCATAGATTTCATCTTTTCAGGAGCCTCTCTGATGAAGAATTCAAGCTGACCTACATAAGCAAACCCTTCGCCTGCACCAACAAAGAAATACTGAGGAACAAGCCAGAACGCGCTAAGTTTGATTCCACGAACTGCATGTTCTCTTCTTTGCATCTCCACAATGGCAGCAGCAATCATAGCAGCAATAGCAGACACAAGACCAACCCCGACTCTTTGAAGGCTAGTAAGGCCTTGAACATTGTGGGTGAGTCTCCTCGCGATGGGAACAAAGACCCTTTCATTCAAGGACGTGAAGAGAAGGATTGATATAAACAGAAAGACAGAGAAAGATCCTGCAGGAATGATGAAGGATCCTACTTTTCGGTTCATGAACGTTGCTTGTTCTATGGTGAACGTAGTCATCTGAGAATAAACTGTCCAGAAGAGTATACAAGTGGACCAAATTGGGAAGAGTTTAAGCACCATTTTCACTTCTTCTACTTCTGTCATCGTTGAAACAATCCATGGATTGTACCTGTTTTCGTCTTTTGCAGCGAAATCGTCTATGATGGCCGCTTTGTCAAGACATCTAGTTCAAAATAGCAAAGGTTTAGTCATAGTAATTGCTTTAAAAGAATGTGGACAGTTGACACTTCAAACAAAAAAAAAAAAAGACAATAAATAAAAGGTATCAATTTACTGATCAAGTCACATATAAATGAAGTGTAAGTGGCAGCTAAGAGGGAATGAACAACAAGGGTTACTTTTCCATGCTTGCCTAGTTGCCTTCCTTGGGTTTAGATTAGTGATAGCAAATGGGCCGGTTGATAGATCGGATTAATGTCAAGTCAATTCAGTTCGAATTGCGGCCAGTCTATTGTAGATTACTCCCTCCGTTTCATTTTAATCTACACACTTACACTTTTCACGCATGCCAATGCAAAACTTTAAGGACATATATCTTTAGTTTTGCATTTGTAAAAATTATAAAAAGTACATATTAATAAAATACATGTTATGATGAATCTAACAAGATCTCACATGACTATATTTTCATCCGCGTATAAATCACAAATGATGGTCAAAGTGAAATTTGTGAATAGTGTAAAATGTCAAAGTGTGTAGATTAATATGAAACGGAGGGAGTATTAGATTACGGAAAGTAGATCAATATTAATCATATAAAACTTTTGGTTGGGGTCAAAATAGGGTATCGAGTTTCGAGTTCAATTTGAGGATCATTTCAGGTTGGGTTACCATTATCCCAAGTAACATGTCTTGTCTTTCCTCACTTCAGTAAGTCCAACCCCACACATTCTCTATACTTTTTCTCTCTCTGTCCACTATTATTAGCTTTCCTATTGAAGATAATTGTGCAAAATAAAGATGACATGATAGACAGTGATAGATTGGGGCAACAGAATCCAAGGACATAATTTGAATGATTAGATATTGATTGAGCAACAATGACCGAAATAATTTATTTGATATGATAGCATGTAAAAGTAGTAGTTTTAAAGGTTGGGTAATAATTTCTTTACTTGGGTCCTCAAGCTCACCCCACCCTGACAAAAATGTCAGAGGAATTATAAAAGATCAGAAGGAAATAAAGGAATGTAACAGTGTACCCTACTAAAAGATATTTCTGAATGTGCCAGTGTCAATCTCCTAGATTTCCTATAAAAACAACTCTCAAATTCATGTTTGAAGTTATTGAAGTTAATTTTGTTTATGTTAGAAAAGAGATAACTACTAATTTATAGACTTGATGTTTTATCATTTCGACTGCATATTATTTGTCGTTGCTATTACGAAAATGCCCACTTCATTGGCTTATTTTGTTTATCCTTGAGATTAACCTGGATTTTTGCTAAGGGAGAATTCTGGATGGTGGCAGTGTCGATCATAAATCCGATATTTACCTGAACATAGGAGTGTATGGAATCTGGGCTGTCTGAAATCCATTTAGAAAGCTAGGTTGAGAAGGATGAGGAAGCTTTCTCTTCTTATAGGCAAGAAAAAGCACCCTCCAAACAATTGTCAGGGGACTTCCTTGAGGGGACCTGTACCTATAAAGGCGCGTTCCGGCTAGCAAAACAAGCACCCCAATCATCATGGTAGCAGCTGAGATTCCATAACCCCAACCTCTTCCTACATCATCTTGAACATAAACAAGAACAGTAACGGCGAACAATGATCCCATGCTGATGCAGAAGTAGAACCTATTGAAGAAAAAGATCATGGCCTTCTCTTCTTTTGGGTTCGATGGATCGAATTGGTCTGAACCAAAGCCCGAAACATTGGATTTTATTCCCCCTCCACCGAGGGCAATGATGTAAAGAGCAGCATAGAGCATGGCTAATTGCTTGCCATCAGCTGAAATGCAGTTGCTACCTGGACTCCTGGGGTTGCATGGAGGTGGCCTCATGCTCGGAAATGAGGTTGCCAATGTTAAGAGTGCTACGCCCTGGTTCAGAAAATTAAGGTGCACCCAAAATTCGGACCGTTTGTGTTAAATCCACTTAATATAACAAAGGTGAATAGTTAAATAAATAAATAAGCTTCATAGCCTCCACAAAGGAAGTAATTATATTCTTGACACAATTAACAATACTCAAGTGACCTTCTAAGAGCCCAGTTACTCGGACTCTTCATATTCACTCAAGAACCAATGTTCAAAAACACGCACTTAATCTTGAACGTGTAATAGGCCATGCCGTATATTAGCTTTCTTGGTCTTCATTTGAAGGCAGTCAAAGTATCCCTCCCCTAAGTTCCCAGGCTGTTCTCAAGATTTCGTTTTATTTTAGACATCCAAGTGTCAAATCATGCTTAGGTCTCCCAGATTAGGGGAGATCTATTTTGGATTGGAATAAAGAACCAAACTTAGAAAGCTACTTTGTGTTGGAATAAAGATTCAAGATAAAAACCTAAAATTCTATTTTGGGTTGGAATAGAGAATCAAACTTTACAAAACTATTTTAGTTGGAATAAAGAATCAAACTTGGCTAAGCATGACCTGAAAAACTATTTCTTGCAGCCTATTTACATGTTATGCAAAAGATACGCTTCTAATTTAGTAACCTACTTTGTGTAGTAACAAAAGTATTTTAATCTAATTTGCTTAAGCTAGTTAGGACATGATACTGGAAAGATAGCAAAGCATCTAAACATAAAACTGCAAGTATGTGCTCAAGCTGATTAAAACTCACCATAGCTGCTATGGATGCAAAGACAGCAACAGTCAAGTACCGGCCCAACTTGGCATCTGCGATGAAGCCTCCAAACAAGCCTAGAAGATTGAGAGTTCCCATGAAGTTGGTCACTATTGTAGCAGATTTTGATGATGAAAGATGCAAATCTCCAACCAAGTACGTCACCAAGTTCATTGAAATCCCCATCACACATACTCTCTCAGCAAACTCAGTCCCTGCAATAAAGAAACAGACTTCAGAAAAAGAAACAAGAGAGGAAGAACCTTGTTGAGAAATGCCAAAGAATGACACTTCCTCTGTTTCTTCAAACAATGTAAAAAATGGTTTGGTTGCAAGTATTAGGACGTTTCTTTAACAGGGAAGTGTTGGAAGCATTACAAAACAGATGAAGCTTATACCAACCTAAAATGAGACCAGCAGCAAGCCATCCTCCAGTACGAGAATTATCTGCAGGATTTCCATTGTAGTCGACTACAACTTCACTATCTTCACCATGTTTATCAGTATAATCCCCAACCAAAACCTGCACAAGTAACTTATTAAGAGAAAAACTCAAAAAGGAAAGGAACAATGTAAAATACTATGAAGCACAAAAACACCTGAGGTTTTCTTGTTTCTGAAACGTTTTCGTTCCCGAAACCCAAGCCATTTCTGAGCTAATGAAGCTCAGAAATAGCTGGAACGTCAAGTTTACTCTTTTTGAAATTTTTTCGTGTCTAAAACCCCAGCCGTTTCCATGCTACAGAGGTTATAAAAAAACGACTGATGACTAAACTAGTATAGGGCATATTACCATGATAGGACACTTGCCAAGTTCAAGAAGCACTGAAGCTCGAAAGATAATGCCTTTGAGTAATGAGATATGAGAGAGAGAGAGAGAGAGTATATAGAAAGATAGAGAATGTGAGAGATAGAAAAAGAGAATCAAAACGAGTTAAATAAGGCAAGCTGGTAGTGCGCAGGAATCAGCTTTGTCCTGGTTTTTCTGTTGCAGTTAAGACAGCCAACATATGAATGGGTAAAGTGAATAATTGAAGAGTGGTCCGAAGAAGCAAACAAACTTAACAAAGTATTGTATTTTTTGACGTACAGCTTAAAATTGGTACTCCACAAAAACTCGGTGCTATCCTAGCATGTTCATGTGGTTATGCTTTATAGGCAGAATTTTTGAACCCACCAAAGATTATGACCTTTTTTGTCAGTACATTATAAGATTATCATGCATGCATCTTTTAGCCTATACTTGTATCAAGATTGAAGGAGGCTGGTGATGCATATTTTTCTGATGAAAACAATACCAAAACGCTTTTGAATAGGTGTGAAATACCAGCCCCAAAAGATGATGGAAATTTCCTACATGACGTGTTACTTTTTACTTTATTTTTTTTTTTTTCTGCGGCGTTTCCGTGTTTGTGACACGTGGCAGATTACACGTGGCAGATTAAGTTAATTTGAGTCTCCCAGTGGACGATAATAACCAACAAAACGGCAATCATACAAGCAAAAATTATTGAGGATACTTTAGATTAATGAAATCAAAATCCTGAACAGGAAAAGGAATAATTCCCAATCACTCTTTAGCATCTCTCTTTTTCTCTAGACTCTTGGAAGGTCGATGATATGATTTTGACCTAAACTAACTATAGTTACAAGGATTGAGTACCAAACCCCATCTTTGCTTTGAGATAATGGTAACCACCTGTATGGACAGTTGAAAACCAAAATGTTCTAATAACATTACATGAATTCATCCCCGCTACTGAACGATCCCATCATGTCACTGTCATCGTCATCTTCATCGCCTTCCGTCACAATCTCTAGAATACCACCCCCTACATCATAATTCGCATCATCCACCAAGAAGTCACCGTCGTCTTCATCATCATCGTCGATATCAGTCACACTATCATCGTTGCTCATATCATCGCCGTCACTATCACCGTCTCCATCAAGGCCTGAACCCAAAATGGGATCCAAGTCCACATCATCTTCATCGTCGTCGTCATCCTCATCCTCGCTTTCTACATCATCTGGGTCGGAATCGTCGTCGGGTGGTCTTCGGCGGCCAATCTCATAAACTCTGGCAGAAGAGAACATTTCATCCTGGTCATCCATAGTGACCAACCCAACAAAAGAATCCGTAGGCTCTGTTGCAAAGTCAAGAACACAGCGATCCACAGGAATGGTGGCAATGTCAGAGTAGTTGACAGCATCCAATGTGCGGAATGCAGAAAAAAGGGGATGTTTGCAACGGCGAGTGTGGACAGATGACATTATATCATCAAGATTCCTCCTCAATATCGCATAAATCACATCCCCACTACTGTTAAATGTGATGACAGTTTGGTCAAGAGAAGGTACACTTCTAAGAAGCCTGAACTTCCGAAGATCCCAAACTTCCGAGTTTATTATAACCTGAAACAATAAGCGGATTGACATTTGTCAAAGGATGAACATAAAATAGAACAAGAGAAGAGCAGCTTGGCAATAAGGAAATTACAGAACTTTTGTATGCCACAAATTTCGACAGCATAAATGTAATCCATCACCCAGACCACAATAATGGAAACAAAAATCAGAACTAATTCTAAAATTCAGCATGTGGCAGTCAACATATTCAAAACGAACGACATCCATGAAAGACTAGTAAAGACCATTAAAATCGTTGTTTCTTTTTCAGTCTTAAAACAAATAGTGAAAGAAGATCATGCTACAGATAGTTATCAACCATGTATTGTTTATACCTCATTTCCAGCAGGATGGAAGCCACCGCCGCCATAATCTGTAAACTGGTCAAATCGATGGACAGCCGTAGAAACCCGTCGATCCCACAAGACACCGTTCCAAAGCAACATTGTATCTGAGGGGTTGAAGTGTACGATAGAATAAGCATGACCTCGACCAGAAGGACCAGAAGAGGCGTCTGACAATTTCTGATCCATTTGGTGCGTTGCTACATCATACAGGAGAATTTCTCGCTGCGATGATTCAGCAGGTAAAGCTGCAAAATGAGTCCCAGCATTGCCAAACCTAGCAGCCCTACATCCTTCAAAAGTTTGGGTAGGACCCCCTGAAATCGAAGATGCATCCCACAGCTTCACATCAAGGGAGCTGGAGGAAAGCACTAGATGGGTCCCATTCGAAGAACACGACTGAACAAGTACTAAAGGGGTCTGGTGGCTGGTGCAGGTCTCCACAATATTATTACTATTGGAGTCAAAAATTTTGAGCTCGCCAGAATGACTTCCAGCAGCAATCTGGGAGGAGTCGCCAAGAAAAGTCATGCATGTCAGAAGGGCAGCAGCATCATCCCTGCAAGTTCTCCATGGCCTAAACCGGCTGTAAACAAATTGACGGTCCTTTCTACTTCCATGGATTCCACCATACATACTTCTGAATTCACGAGTAGAAATACGAGCAGTCACATTGGATGGGGCATCAAGGCTTCGTCTAGGTTCAGGACAAACATGAGAGTGTAAGAGAGAAAGGGGAGGTAAAGTAGTAATGGGAGCTGGACATTGGCGATGCTGATGCTTCAAATACTGAACAACAATGGAATCTAAGGTTAACCTTTCAGAGGTGGTAGGTTGTAAATCACCCGAGAACCATGGTTGGGAGGAAGCAAAAGGAGTATCACTGTACTGACTATCATCAAAATTATCAACCTGGCCAGGTAAAGGTGTTTGCCGCCCATACAAATCCTTGATACAAGTATTTGGGGTAACGGAGCCACAGAGGTCACTTAAAAGACTCCCTCTGCGAACACTATTAGGAGTTTGAAATACAGGAGACTTCAACCCATGCTCACTGGCATTCAATCGCTTTGCAGACGAGGCAGGAGCAACCTCCTTCAGCTCAGTCAACTTCCTCTTCATTGGCAACACTATTGGGGTTTTCACATGAGTTTCAACATCAGCCATTGTTTCTGAAGTTGGCGCCAAAGGAGTTTCTGGAGGAGCTGCAGGTCCCAAAGCCCTTCTTGAACTAGTGTGCGCCTTGCTAATCGTAGGTGTTTGCAGCTCAGTAGATGAAGAACAGCCCTTTGATCGAGCACTGAAGCTAGATGAGAAAAGAAAAGGCTTTTTCTTCAAAGACACAGCAGAATCACATTTTGACTGGAGTTCCTCATTCTGTGCCAACATCTTTGACCTGTTGTTGAGGAATCCACCAGGAGCCCGACCAGATGGCCACTGAATCTGTACAGAAGGCATCTCTTGAACAGAAGCATGGTGAGAAAGTGATGATGGTGCAGCTAAGGATGGCAGAGGCGTCAACTGTGCCTCTTTCATCAGGGTAGCAGCACTAGAGGATAAACCACAAGCCTGTAGATGTTCATGCATAAGCAGCAAGAGTTCCCTGATAAAATAAAATACAAAAAGATTACAAACCTTAGAACTAACTATCAAATGACAATGATCGCATCAGAAGTAATTGAATACAAGATACCTTGAATGGTATGCAATAGGGGTAGCTGCAGCGATAGCAGCTCTCTCTATACGTCTTAGTGTCGGGGTAGCAGCATCAGTAGCAGCTAAAGTGCTTGCACGGCCTGAATTTGTCACAATCTGTGGATCGCAGGAGCAGAATTGTCAACGCTACATACATTTGCAGCAAACATACTATAAATTCATTCGTACCAACTAAAATATACAAACAGGTTGTTGACATATCAGGTATTAAACAAGCAACTAGCAAGAGCCTAAAATTTTGTTTGGATAAGAGGAATCAGAGCAAAAGGGGGTGGGGGGAAGAATAGGGAGGGGAACAAATTCCTTTGTTTGGATAAGGGGTTGGGGAAGGAAGGGGAGTGGATGTAGAGACCCAATTTCCATCCCTCTTTTTAGTAAACACCATACTCCTAAATTGAAGAGATTTAGAGGGATAATGAAGCACCACATTCCCCCTCCCGTTCTTTCCCCTCCCCTCTCCTCTCCTCCCCTTCCTTTCCCTTTTAGGTTGCTGTCCAAAGTGTAAAAATAGTAGCCTTTCGTTCCCATACTGATAGTCAAACCACCAATGAGTTGTATTGAAATTTCAAGTTTATAATTAATTTTCGAATACATTATGGAGGATATATTCTTAGCAGCTTTATGTTCCCATACTGACGGTCAAACAGAAGTCGTTGACCTATTAGTCTAAGTGAACCCTTTAGGTATTCACAGAAACGAGCTACTTGTATCCCCATGGGTATGTTTTTGGCAAGACACAAGGCAGTCAGAACTCAATCATGCATGTTTCTGATTTTGCTCTTCTAAAAACTCTTAAAATAGAACTAACTCATGCGTGTTTCTGATTTTGCTCTTCTAAAAGGTAAAAGCTCTTAAGATAGTCAAACAATAAAGCGCCTTTTCAAAAACCAGAAAATGGATACATTGGCAATATAAAACAAACAAATATAGGCAAGATATGCAACTAGAGTGGCTCATCATCATACCGCAATTAATTCAATAGCTGCCTGAGTAAGCTCTGTTTGCCACCTGTTCTGCTCAGTTCCAGGGTTCTGATTTCCCAAATCTCTGATCACTTCTGACAGCTTCTTGCCAACCTACATATCCAATTTAAAAGAATATATATTTTTTGAGTAATACAGTCAATTAACCAGACGTCAAAGAGCAACGTTATATAGAGAAGTGGCTATACCTGGAGCTTTGTCAATATTTGTGCAATAGTGTCATCCCTGGCTAAGCCAAGCAAGACTCGAACAGCTAGTGCACGCAGACAATCAAGAGTGGCTGGCGGCAACACCACACGGGTTTGAAGGAGTTGCAGAAGAACCTTAATACCGTTGTTGGAACGGACAGCCTCTCTGGCCTGGCGATATCCTTGTTCTAACTGAGCAGCAAGGCCAGCACAACCAGCCCCAACACCTAAGGAAATTCTACGATCGCCAACTAATCCAGAGGCCAAGTTAGGAGATGGGCTTTGTATGGCATTATTCATAGATGAGCCCCGATCTGCAGTACTGGATTCACCATTTCGCTCTCTTGCTTCAATTTGACTGGGTATAGGAACCACTCGATCAGAGACATTTCTCTCCGCATTCCTATCTCTAGCCTCTGTAGATGTATTAGAGGTTTGGACAGAAACAGGTTGCTGATTTTGTGTAAGGAGAGGCGACTTATTGCTGATTGATGGGGGAGGGCAAACTAGGTTGATCAACACATTCAGTGCCTGCTGAATAATCTGATAGTCACAAAAAAAAAAAAAAAAAAAAAAACAGCAAAGGATTAGTCCCTGCTACAACTAACGAATCAGAATATCTCCGCTCGTCACATACTTGGAAAAGAACTACAATGAACTTACATCAGGGTCTATATAACCAGGTCCGTTAGCAGCATCCAAAATAACAGCTATCCCGACACGATCATTGCTTAATGTGGCATTCACGATCAATTTCCGGCTATATGGCACCAATGTAACGATATGCAAGATACCCAATGCATATTGAAGCAAGTCGTGCAAATAACGTTCAACAGGTGGAGCCTGTATTTGTAGAAGTTAAAAGAAAGGTTCAAGTATCAAGAAACTACTTAGACAAGAGAGAAAGAAGAATACCTGACACAACTCCAGCATAGTCACATGTCCATTACAAGCTAAAAATCTCTCAACTGCTGGCCATCTAGCTCTGACCAAAGCAGGACCAAGCTTCCGGTCCTTCTGCATCTGGAGAAAAACTGCATCCATGGCCTCATTACTTATATCAAGAGGCTTATAGCCAGCTCTTATGCTTGGAATATGACGAGCTATGCTTCGATTGCTTTTATTAGGACGGACAGTATCCACTAGCAGCAACAGCTGCGCTCTAAAATACTGTCGCAAAGCCACACAAGTGTGATAAGCTATCTGTTTCTCAGACGATGTAAGTACATCAGCATTTGATCGATCATTTCTAAGTGTACCTGGGGCAGAAGCCCCCAAGGTTCCTGAATTCACTCCTGATCGTACAGAAGCAGCATCATGCAAAAGGCCAAGTGATTTCTGCAGGCCATCCTGTGCATCAAAAACATCAAGAACAGCTCTGAAGACAAATGCAGCAGCAAAGAATAAAGCAGCATTTTTTCGGGCCTGATCCTGCGGGCATTCTAGAAGCTGTAGACCCAACTCAACTAACTTATAAATTATATCAGAAGGAAGCGCACAAACACGTTCCATGATACCCTGCAACACAGATTCCCTTTTAACGTTAAATATTTAGGGAAAAAGACAAAAAATAAAAATAAATAAAAAAATATATGCGGTTGAAAGATGGGACACAAAATTGACACTAAGGCTACAATGGATATCCAATTTCTTACCTGAAGAGACCCAATAGTAAACAAGCAAGAAGAAAGGCCAAAGAAAGTGTGAAGAACTCTTGGTACAGCAAGCAACTTTTGGATGCCTCCTCGATCCACAAACACTGCAGCAAATTTTCTATGAGCAGCCAAAGCACATATCAGCTTTAACACATCAGGCAAGAAAGAAACAATTTCCGAATCCTTTTTTCCCTTAGAATGTCGCAGTAATAATGCAAGGCAAACATCTACCCCCTTTTCATGCAGCACAGGCCCTAGAACTTCAACATACTCTCCTAAGAGCACAAGACACTGGATACAAAACTTCTCCCTTTGTTGTGCAAGGGTATCACAGTCTGGGATGAAAAATTCTACATCTTCATTCCCTTCTGGCTCAGCAACCCCATCTTTAGGTAAATCCGAACTCACACTGTCAGGATTCCTACCATCAACCAATTAAAAATTTATGATCTCTGAGATAAAGGATCAAAAACAATAAACGAGATGCTGAAACTATTACTGTATGATACGTTCTGGAGATGACTACCTTGAAACTTCAATGGCATTAGCTGCATCAATCACAGTGGATGCTGCTTTCGAAGCTGCCAAGAATGCAGCCTCTTCATCATTTGTAGTTTTGAACTCCTATTAGTGCATAAAACCACAGTTAAAAAATTAAGTTCAATGTGAAGGTGAAAGATTTGGGGATGGGGAAATGATGGTGCCTTGGAGAGGAAGATAGGGAGAGTAATTTATCAGACTGCTTACATCCAATGCGGCAAGTTTCACCAGTTCAGCAGCGTCCTCGCCAGCAGCTTTGACAGCTTCTATTGGCGCGTTGGCAGCTCTTGCTTCAGCTTCAGCAGCCCTAACAGCTGCTTTCACAAGATCTGAGATGTCCTTGGAGCCAACTCTGCATTCTTGAACGAATTCATCAGTATCTTCTGCTTCTGTTGCAGTGCCTTCAGCAGTTGTCCTACTTGAGCTTTTTTTGTTATCATTCACTCGCTTACCATCCACATTTCTAGTTGAATTCCTCTCCCTAGCACTACGCAATTGCCCACCACGACTTCCTGACCCAGGCGACATAATAAGCTGTTCAGGCTCTGTAGTAGTTTCATTAACCCTGGCTTTGCCCCTAGATCGCATTAATCCACGGTTCACCCTACGCCTAGCAGAGTCCTCTCTTGTGCTTTCATCATAATCATCATCATGCAAGGATCTTCCAGGACCGTTTCTTTCCCCAGTTTTCAACCGCCCATCATGCATATCCCGCCCACGCCAACGATCATCGCCATCTATATCTGCATCATAAATGTCAACCTCTTCAGTCAATCTATCAGCTGGCTCTCCATTAACCCATCGTTCTTCCCCATTCACCTGCCAATTAAAGCTTCTATCATGGTCCTTCTCCCCACCTAAATCAGCTGAGCCTGCATCTTCTAACATCCTAGAATCATCCAGAGAAGCAGTCTCCAGAGGTGGTCTTAACCTGGTACGATTTTCATCTCTACCTCTTCCTCCGCCTCCAAGGGCAACACTTTTACTCTCAACCACATGACTTGTATCTTTATGGCTGCTACTCGTCTCACCCAAGACCCGATTTCGAAGATAACGCATCAGCTTAGCCGACAAACCAGAAGTTAAGACATCTTCAACTACTTGACTACCACTGCCAGTATAAGTGGCATACAAAATTAGTACGACTTTCAGAAGCAACAGCTAAAAACAAAAATAGATATTTGACATACCTGGTTAAGCATAATGCAAGAAGTCCTGTAGAGTAGGTCTTAAGCATATCAAAATCTGAGCATTTCCCCTCACCAAATTGACGTTTCCATAAGCCATCGCCACTGGAATATTTCGTACTATCATCCAACACCCAATTTTTTATGTTTTCTGTAACATCGTCTTCAAAAACATGAGGGTACTGCAAGAAAATCAGAACTGGTTAGTAGATTAAAACACCCATGTGCTGCATGAAGAGATGGAGCCAATCTAAGTAACAAAATATGATTCTTTACCATCCAACTTAATGAACAGCCAAGAAGCACCCTTGCAGCAGCAGCCCGTATAGATATGGAGTATCTAGACTCTGATAGAAATTTTGATGATAATAATTCAAAGAATTCATCATTTTCCTGAAGAAAAGAATACAAAAGGCTAAGAAAGATTTTTAGAGAATAAATCACCAATATATCAATTTATATTCATAATTGATAAAGATAAATTCTGATAAAGGAGAATACTATGGAATTTAAGCTCCTAGAGTCCCCATGTCATTACCCGAATTAGATTACCCAAGCGTCCAATATTATGTGAAGATCGAGTTTGATTTGAGGAGGAATGATCTGCCTCTTCCATGTACCTGTATCAATTAGTGTGATAAGCAGCTATACAATTGCTGTAAGTACAAGCATTATCCATCATTAATACCCACAACAAATAGCAGAAAAGAACCTAAATGCGGGCATTATGAGAAAATAAACTAGTTCTAACCCAGGTTATCATTATTTGTGAAAAGGGGGTTAGGAGTAGGATTGATCTCCTATTTTCTTATAAAAAGTGTTTAATACTGTATAGCTAAAGTGCTCAAGTCCTCAGTTTGCAAATTATTGGTCACAATTCAAATCATCATGTTGAGCTTTTTGTAGGTGAGCCCAAACCAGTGCATGAGAAGGCACCAAGCCACAGAGGAGCAACACAGCACACTCTTTCCGGTAATGATATGTCAATGAGATAGAATAGGGATGCATAATACACCTCATCAGAACACATTACCAGTCCTACCACACTGAAATCCTACACTGGAGGAAGTTATTGAGAGCCCCCAAGTACGCAGAAGATAAAAAGAGCAAACAAGAAATCAAGATAACTTTCTATAGTACAGCATATAATCCAAACAATTGACCGTGCATATAGCAAGCAGTTACACTGACCAAATCTAAGGCTCTAGTTTAGGGTTTAAAACCGATAGATTAGTTACATGGAAAGCTACCGATTAGCCTTTTACCATCACATGGAACTATGTCAATGTAATTATATTGATGGAAATATGGGAGTAGATAAAGAGATTCCCAGATCAAATTGGTCAAGATTCCACTTAAACTAGCTCAACATGAGACCTTGCTCAGCTAAAAAAAGAAAAGCACACGAGTTACTTATTTATATGGAAAATACACTATTCTACCAATCTCTTTACTTTTTCTAGTTTAAATTATGTACATCATAGACATCTATATTCATATAATTTGAATAATAAAGAAATAGAAAGCATAGAACAGTACTTTATGATTCTCAATACTTTCATTGAATCCAGCTCCTAGCAAGTCGCCTACATGCCTCCGATTTTAAAGAAGGTCGATTTTTAAAAGAAAAAATAAATATGATAATGGAAACTTGTAGCTCAAGTAACTTTGTTCAAGTATTGAATCAGGTTGACTCTGAAGTGAAGTCGAGGTCAGCTATGAGTAGAGCAAATAATGTCAATCCCATGAATTCACAAGTCAAGCCAAGCTCTAATTCGAGCAGCACAGAGCACAGGCCCACTCAGCACCTAAAAAATTTATAACTTTCACAGTACCATGTTAGCATATTGAGTCAATTCAGAACTTCATGAGCACTACTCAGGCTTAGGAAAACTTGAGTTCAGATAATTTCATGAACACCACAACTTGTTAAAGAATACACAATACACCATCCTCACAAGGCTAAGGTCAACACATAGTGGCTAATTTCATGAAAAGATGTTTATAAGAGAATTAATTACAAACTCTACATGATTGATTCAAGCAAAATTCAAACTCAACCGTGAAGGTTAATCAAGGTCTGCAAACCAAAGAAGCCTTGGTTGGTCAAAACACCCAATTCAACTTTGTCTTGTGACCAAACTACTACAGGTTAGCACCTTCTTACTTTATTACTATAGCTTAGCACCTTATTTCTCTTTTATTACTAAACAAATAATATTGAATCATACTAATGTACCATACCAAGTTTATTCTGCTTAAATGACCATAAACACAAGAAATTACACTAAAGGTAATCAATCATTTAGATTTTAAGTTCATACCAAAATCTATTCCCTTAACATAAGACACGCGTTTTCAAACAACTAGCAATTTCAGTTACAAGCACTAGCTTATGCCTAGAAGTGACTTGTTCTAGAAGAGTGAAGAAATGCACGCTCAAAATAAATCAAACTAGCCTAAGCATTAGCCAAAATAAAAGTGATGAGAGGCACAAGGATCATTAGTTATATGAAGTGCTACATATGAAATAGATGTATAACTTTATATACTTTTCTATCTTACTAGAAACTGATAAGCCATAAAATATTGTCACAAGTGTGGCAAGCGAAAGGGATTAAGAAATGCACTCTAGCAAGTTTAAAGCTCTAGTTGCATTTAAGCTCATCACCACAAGAGCATAAAAATAATAAGCTATAATATTTAATAGAGAAATGGGAAGAAAGACAACTATGTCTGTTCAAATTCTTCCCGAAGAAGTATATTAGAAAATTATAATTCCTGATGGATTCTAATACTATAGTACTTAATTTCTTTTATATGCCCTCCTTAACATATTCTCACCAATGACATCTTGTTTCATGTTGCCTTGAGTTCTGGGAAGAGATCTTACTAAATAAAGCCTTGCACATCAATCTAGATTGAAAAACAATTAGATGGCAGTACTTTAAACATAAATATTATTTAGACAAAATCCTGCTATTTCATTTACCAACTCTCTCTCTCTCAGTCCTCTAGAAGAGAGACACCATGCACCCTCTTTAATAGCCCAATGGGAACATATTAGAAAAGCACAGACGACATCAAGTTGCAACGGCTCTCATTCAAGCAAATCATTTTTATATATCACACATTCTTCAAATTGCTGCATGAGCCACACATAAAATCTAAATGGGCATTGAATGAGATGTAACTCAAAGCTACAATCATATACATTTTTTTATTTTATTTTCATAAACTTAGAAGTTGGGGTATAAATCTTTCAAAAAAAAAAAAAAAAAAGAAGCTTGGGTATAAAAAGACCCCTATACATATTTCCTCCACCATAATAATGAACCACAAGGGTAGATCGATCAGTGCAGTAAACGGCTCACATCACCACAGGAGTGGATGCAACGAAAACAACAAGCTCGTTTCATGTTGTTCTAGCTCTCCTCTTATTGGGGGGGGGTCAAACCAAAGGAGAAAGAATAGCTCTAAGTGACTTTGAAGAAAAAAATCCAAAACCAATTATGTGCTTTCCTTGACCGTAAATCAGAAAATTCCCATCTGCAAGGATGAAAAAAACAGAAGAAGCATTTTGCTGGTTTGATCAGAGGCAAAGGTGAAAACAGTACTTCATGAAGCTGTATCAGCCAGTCAGAGACTAAGAGCTCTCTTCACAACAAAAAAGTGTGATCTCTTCCAACAACAACACTCGTTCCTCAATCCTTATAAGCTCCCTTTACTCTCCAAAGTTTTAAAACCCCGACATTCGTTCACAAACTTGAGAGCGAGACTACACCTTCAAACTACCTCATAATTCATAACTCATAACACATCCTCAACACTTCACAAAGGAATAGTAGATGACAAAACCCCAGAAAATTCTATTCCCTCTTTCCCTTTTGGAAATGTTCTATCTTAAGTAGGAGCCTTCCTCCGTTTCCCCCTTCACTTCCCTCGATTCGACACTTTATGTACACTATATCTATTTCTAAGCTTTGCCCATACTTATTCCACAACGATCATTCGACGGTGATCATATAGCTGTATGTATAAATATAAAATTTAAAAAAAAGGTGATGAAAATTACTTAATCTTTCCAACGTCACAAACTCACAATAAACCCCAAGCAAACGTCATATACAACTCACTACAATCATCAACCAAGTATATATTCGAAAACACAACGAAACTCAATTTGATAATAATAAATATAATTATAATAATAATTTATTCATTTAATTACTCACCATCAAATATAAAATCAAGAATTCCAGAAACTTCCTCACTATACAGTATCACTAATCACACTATCAAACGTCCAAAAACCTCAGAAAATTCACATAACAAAACAAAAAAAAAAAAAAAAAAAAAAAAAAAGGAAAACAAAAAAAAACCTGGATTCTTGAGTTTCGAGGAGAGAAGCAAGAGCGTGAAGAGCTTTAGGATTAGGGTTATCAGGAGAAGAAGTGATGAATTCCATAAACTTCTGAGCTTTAGACATCAAAGCGTCGTCTTCATCCTCATCTTCATCTTCTTCCTCCGGCTCTTCGGCGGCGACGGAAATTTCCAACGGCGGAGGAGGAGGTTGCGGCGGTTGCGATTGCGAAGAAGAGAGAGCTTCGTCTATGGAGGTGGCCTCCATTGATGAAGAGAAGAAAAAGCGAGCTGAGAGAAAAATGAATACGTTGGTTTCACTTTTTGTTTTATTTTTCTCTCTCTCCTACTATTATTTTGGGTTCTGGTTTGTGTATGTGTGTGATTTTTCACTGGAAATTGATGTTTAGGGATGGAGAGAGAAAGAGAGGGTGCTGGAACTTGGAAGGAATACTTGGGATCGGGTTGGGTTGGGTTGGGTTTGGTGTATGTTGGCCCGGGGTTTTTTGCCCTTTTGCGGGTTAGTGTAAATTTTTCTCTCTCCTACTTCTATTATTTTGCTGGTTTGAGGGGTGATAATGGCTGACAGCTCGCGAGCAATTCGAAGAGCTCGATTTCATTGAAGCTCATTTCGTTGGCTCGAGACGCCTCGAGACTTAAACGAGACGAGCCGAAAGCAAGCAGTTCGAAAAGTAAAAGCTCGTGAACCGCTAGATTATTATTTTATACTAAAAAAATATTTTATATTAAAAAATTATTTATATATATTAAAAAGTATATTAAGTATTTCTTTTCATCCCCTCCATCCAAAAATTATCAAAATAACCCACAAAATTTACCTTTAACTTCTACTCTTCCGACAAACTTGTGCTTTCAGGAAGATATTAACTCTTACTTAAATGTAGAAGATACTCCTTTTCCTGATGATGGACCCTCACTTGTTGAACCTAGTATCTTTCAACAAACAGTATCTGAGCATGAAGATCTTCAAATATCGTGGGAAAATTTGTTAGCTTCGGGTGACGTATCTTCATCTTTTATTTCGGACCAGGGAGGGGATGACAGGTGGGCTCAATCGATAGATTCCTTACTTGTTACGGGTTCTTCGGATTGGTCGGAATTTTGGCGTACTCTTTGGACTGATGATACAAAAAATTCGCCACAAACACCTTTACAGCTACCTGGCTCCCATTCATCTTTACAAACGGGCTCCTCTAGTTCATATCATTCGGCGGTTCCAGGGCTTCCGGCGAGTGAGTTCGCTGACCTCCGCATTTTTCCGGCGTGGCATAAGGTAGGTGGAGGGGATTTAATAAGAGAGATGCAGGGTAGTGATGTTGTACCAAAGATTGACAAAGAAAAGAATCTTGTTGATATGGGTTTGGAGCCAAAGGAGACGCAAGTTGCAGCACACAAGATGTATGACCCAGATCCAGTACGAAATGTTAACTCATCCGATGTTGAGGGGCAAAGTTTTGAAAAAATACGACATGTAAACCAAGTAGCAGGTGAGAAAGAAAGTCAGCGTACTACTATGAAGGAGTCAAGTCGGGCAGTGGGTAGGCCTCCTAAACCTAAAAGAGTGGTGGTGCAAGCTCTGTTATGTGAAAAAAAGAGGAAGTTCGAAGATTTAGAACCTGTTATTGAGGAGATGTTGGACGACATGAAGATTGACTTGGCACAAGATTGGGACGAAATAAAGACGAAGGTAAGAAATAAATTTAAAAGGTACAAATCTCTGGTGTTCTTTGGACCGGAGGGCTTGGACACTGGGCCTAATCAGTCTTCAGTTAAAAAATGAAAGTCTTGGCTTGGAATTGTAGGGGTTTAAACTCTACGGACTCCCCTACAATTTCGTTTCTCGGATGGTTAGTCCGTAGATTCTCACCTCATGTGCTGTTTTTGATGGAAACTAAAACTAATGCTAGTGTTATAAATAATGTAGCGTTGTATCTAGGTTTCCATTATGTAGTTAATGTTGATGCTAACAGTGGGGCTGGGGGGTTAGCATTATTTTGGAACTCGGATGTTCGGCTCACTGTATGTAGTAGCTCTCCGAATTATTTTGCTTGTAAAATATCTGATGTATTATATAGCTATGTCAATGAATGGATGATGGTTTTGGTGTACGGGTCCCCTTATGTAGAGTTCAGGAATGAAGTATGGGATAGTATTAGGAGGGTGGTAGATAATAGTAATTTAAAATATGTTATATTAGGTGACTTTAATCAAGTTGAGTTCTTGTCTCAAAAAAAGGGTGGGTCAGACAATATTCAAGGGAAAGAATTATTTTCACAATGGAGGTGTGAGTTGGGGTTGTCAGAAGTTGGTTTTCATGGCCCGTGTTATACATGGTGTAATAATCGTCAAGGCAGTGATAGGATATATGAAAGGTTAGATAGGGTATATGCGTCAGAAAATTGGCTGCAATGTTTTCCGGAGGCTATCACATTAAATCTTCCTATCCTAGTTTCAGATCATAGTCCTATTATTTTATATACTAATCCGAAAGTTACTAAAAGGAGGAGTCCTTTAAAAATGGAGGCGTGGTGCTTGGATTTTGATGAAGCAAAGCAATTAGTCAATACTCATTGGAACAAGGTTTTTGATGGGTCATATATGTATAAAGTTTCGAGGAAGTGTGCAGCTGTTAGATACAATTTGTTTAGCTGGAGCAAGGAGTTTAAGATGAGGCATAACATTTGTTGGGAGGATTCCATTGCAATGTGCGAAGATATTCAAATGCAAATACAAAATGACAATGTGGGGATGGAAGAAGATAAAACTAGGAAAGAACGGATGGATAAAATTATCTCAGTTCACAAGTATTGGCAGCAAAGAGCGAAAGGTAAGTGGATATCTTTTGAGGATAAATGTACTAAGTGGTTTTTCAGGAAAGCTAAGTCGAGAAGAAAGCGGAATGAAGTTCATATGTTAAAAGATAAGGATGGAGTTTGGGTGTCGGGACAGGAGCAGGTTAAGGAGGATACTGGTTGATTACTTTTCTAATTTATTCCAGGGAGGGCAGCAAGGTAATGAGTTTTGGAATGAGCTTCAGGGTATTGAATATTTAGTTCCTCGAATCTCTCATGAGCAATTTGAAGCCATGCAACAACCCCTCTCTAGAGAGGAAGTGAAGAACGTTGTTTTTCAAATGAATGGATTTAAAGCTCCAGGGCCGGATGGAATTCCTCCAATCTTTTATCAAAAATTCTGGCATTTAGTGGGAAATGATGTTTTTCTCGCAATTCAACAATCCATGGAGAATGGATTCATTTTGAAGGAGTGGAATCTAACGAATATATGTCTTATTCCGAAGGTGGAAAGACCTGAAGAGGCTAACCAGTTCAGACCGATAAGCCTTTGCAATGTGATATACAAGATTGCTTCTAAAGTCATAGCGAACAGGTTAAAGTCGGTTTTGAAGAGTCTGGTGTCGCCATTCCAGAATGCTTTTGTGCCAGGGAGACTAATAGGTGATAATTGTTTAATTGCTCATGAGATCATGACTATGGTTCGAACGCATAACAAAGGTAATCAGGGTCTCGCTGCTTTAAAAGTTGACATGTTCAAGGCTTATGATAAGGTGAATTGGGACTTTTTAGGGTGGCTTTTAGATAGGATGGGTTTTCCTCCGAAGTGTAGGCAATGGATTATGCAGTGTGTGACGACAGTTAGGTATGCAGTTATTGTTAACGGCGAACCTTCAAAGAGATTTAGTCCATCATGTGGGCTACGACAGGGTGACCCACTCTCTTCTTATCTTTTTATTCTTGTCATGGACATACTTTCACGCATGATGTGCAAGGCACAACAATCAAACGAGCTTCAAGGTGTAAGGGTGTCAAGGGGAGGTCCTTCCATATCTCACTTGTTCTTTGCTGATGATTCTCTCTTCTTTTTCAAAGCCACAACTGAGTCCTGTTTAGCTATGAAGAAAACTCTTGATGTTTTCAGTAGAGTTTCGGGGTAGGTAATTAATTACAAGAAGTCGCATATCACGTTCAGTCCCAATTGTTCGGGTCATCATAAGGAAAGCATGCGGCGAATTCTTGGAACTCCTTATGCGGATTGTTTGGGTAAGTATTTGGGATGTGATGTTGAAGTGGATGGTAGGAGCTCTAAAAAGTTTAATACCATAGTTGAGAAGGTGGAGAAGCGAATTAGTAGTTGGCATAATTTAGCTCTTTCGCATGCGGGGCGGATTCTTTTTGTTAACAGTGTCCTTACAGCTTTGTTTATGCACACGCTAAATGTCTTCCTCATGCCGAAAACGAAGGCAGATAATATTAACTCGCTATTTGCTCGTTTCATTTGGGGAGGATCGTTGGAGGTGAAACCTGTGTGTTGGCGAAGCAAAGATATTTTACAACTTCCGAAGGGAGGAGGAGGTTTGGGGGTCAGGAATGTACATTTGTTTAACAAGGCTCTTCTGCTGAAGCAAGCGGTAAGGATTCATACTTGCAGAGATAGTCTAGTTAGTAAGGTTGTATGTACTAAGTACGGGGGTTCCCCTGTGGATACCGTAATGCGGGATAAGAAGCTGGGACGAGTTTCGTGGGGTTTCAGAGGGATGTGCGAGTCGTTCGGGATTGCGGGTTTGGTTTCATGAAAAGAATTGGGGATGGTTCTCAAACAAGGATTCTTCAGGATAAATGGGTTGTTGGGGGGCCTTTAATGGTTAAACGGAATGTGAACTTGAGTATGCATTCATACGAAGTGGTTCAGGATTTAATGTTTAAAGATAGGAGAGAGTGGAATGCGGAAGTTGTTTGGAGATTGTTTATACGTGAGACAGCGGCCCGGATCTTGGCAACGCATATTCCGACTGAGGAGGTTTCAGATGATTTCATATGGAGTGCTTCTAAAGATGGACTTGTTAGAATTAAGGATGTTTATGCTTCTCTTCAGAAGCAGGGGGGTAGAATGGAAGATTCGAATGAGGAAGTAAAGTTTTGGCATAGGTTCTGGGACTTTGACATTCGACCAAAATGGAAGGCCTTTCTTTGGCGACTTCTGCATTCAGCTCTTGCTGTAAATCTGAATTTGTATAAACAGAGACTTCAGGTCAGCCTTCTCTGTAATTTATGTGGACTGAGTATGGAGTCGGAGCAGCATCTTTTCAGGGATTGCCAGGTTACTTCAAGAGTGTGGAAGAAGTCTCCTTTGGGTATTCGGGTTAATCAAGTTGGCCATGTGGAATTCGGGCATTGGATTCGGAATTTTCTTAAGTATTTTTGGAAGCTTGAGGGTCGCAATTCTATTCGAGGGAAGGTGTTTGTGGCTATCCTCTGGTCTGTTTGGATACATCGAAATAGTGTTGTCTTCAAAGGTCATACTCCGAACCCTCTTGAAATTTTGAGCATACAACGCCAACAGATGTTGGATGAGGATCTCAGAGTACGGATGATGAGGTCGTCATTAGGTTCGGCTACTGACAAGATCAGTTCGCCTCTTTTGTGTTATAAGGTTGGGGTGTGTCAGGATGAGTTATGTAATATTTTTGTGGATGGCTCGTGGAGATGCAAACGGAGGATAGGTAGGCAGGATATTCCAGAAGTGGGGGTAGGCTGGGTTGGCTTTGTTAATGGAGGTAAGGTTATGGAGGGAGGAATGGCTATATTTGCAATGACGGCGTTGCAGGCAGAAGCGTATGCAATACTAAGAGGAATGTGTGAAGCCAGCGATATTGGATTTAGTTCAATAAGGATTCATACAGATTCGGCTGAGTTTTTGCAAGCTATCTTGAGAAATGCAGGTCCATTTCTTATATCTGGCATCTTGCACGATATCAAGCTAAAGTGTCAGAGGTTTAAGTATGTTGAAATAATTAAGGTAAGTAGGACTGAAGTCACTCAAGCTCACGCCTTAGCTAATAGAGCAAGAAGGGGTGTCTTGAGTACTATGTAGTTTGGCTGTTTTCTGTTTGTTCTTGTCGCCAAAAAAAAAAAAAAAAAAAAACGAAAGATAAAATGAAAAGGTCAAAGCAATTAAACGAGCTCACGAGCCGAGCCTAAGCCTATTCAAGCTCACGAGCCGAGCCTAAATGAGCTCACGATCCGAGCCGAGCCCATGAAAAGTTAAACGAGCTCGAGCCGAGCCCAGTGCTATTCGGGCTCGGCTCGCTCGATAAGCACCTACAAGACGAATCGAAACCAAGCCTGTGGTTGCTCGGCTCGGCTTGATTTGGCTTGTAACACTTTTACTTGTATTCGAGCTGACTCTCGAGCTTTTTGGAGTTTAAGTTTTCTAGTTTAATTTACCTTAAAACTCAACTAATTGAGTAAAAAATTATATTACATATATTCAATAAATGGGTTTAAACTACTTGCTTTGAGGTTTTCACAAGTATTGTGTACAATTTAAGTATAACTTTTCATTTAAATTGTATAATATGGAAAATAATATAGCTAAAACATATTTCGAACCCGCTAACGAACTTTTTGAATCGAATTTTGCTATGCTCGTCTTTAGAAAATTTCGAGTTGAGCTCCAATAGTTTGCGAGCCAGCTAGGCTCATTAACACCCCCCGACTTGCAACATTTGAAATTGACACATGAGCCAAGAAAGAGGAGAGTAAAAGTGAAACATGTCCCATTTGAAATACTATTTCCTCCGTTCTTTTTTATGGCAATAATTATCAAATTTGGTAGTTTTCACATCTATTGCAATGATTCCCCTATTGATAAGAAAAGCAATTTTAGTTGACAATATTCCCTTATTTTATCTTACGAAAACCGTATTTAATTACTCACTTCACTTCATAAAGTTGCTTTTACTTTATTAAAGATTTATTTCTCTCCTACTCTAATTAACTAAAAGGGTACCATTAATCCATTATGTCAAGTGAGGCATATTACAAACAATAAAAATATGTGTGTTATGACTCGAACCTATAACCTCTCATTTGATATACAAATACACTAACCAACTAATCTACAATCTTGTTTTTTTAGGGGAACTAACTAATCTACAATCACATATTAGTCTTTGTGGGAAAAAAATATTTAAAGACAATATAATATTGGGAAATTCTACATGGTGGCCTCCTATTTTCAGTTTTTCTATTTGGCGGCAGACCAAAAAAAGATTTATACAAAGTGACACCATACTTTAAACAATTGTACATAGTGACCCTAATCTACTTAAAACCTAGCTAACCACCTAATTAAAGGTGAATTACTAACCTACCCCTAAGTTAATTATCCTAATTCCTAATTCCTAACCCAAAACCCTTTTATCCCTCGTGTTTTTTTTATCACTCTAATTTCTTCTTCTTCTGAAAATTTTCTGACGAAACAAAAGACAATCAATTTAGACATTAAGTCTTTAATTCAGTATTCATCTATTGAACTAGGAAATTAAAAGTTCGCAAAAGAAGAGGGGACCTACACTAGTGTACATAGAGTAAAGCGAACCGCCACCGCCCACCGACTCCTTTCGGTGCTGCTTCCTTCGTTATAATGCAAGTGCACCTTCCAACATCAGTTAGCAATGGCCTACACAGCAAAGCCCTGCCAAACAAACATTTCCATATATTATTTCATCATAACCTATAGTTCTTCATTTTCCTATATAATTTTATCATAATATATCCTGAAATTGGCATTTTGGCAGCAAGTATAACATATAGTAGTACATTATTTTAGCAACTGACCATTTACAATTCAAATTATACACACCTATTTGTGCCTTTTATTGGCAAAGCACGGCGGTTGGATGATAAATTATGTAAAAACAAGAATAAGCCAGTTTTGGTGTTGGGAAAAAGCCTACAGATGATAAAGGGGAAATGTCAAACATTGGGCAGACATTGAAATCCTTTACTGATAAGAGTTACAGATTGATAGATTCATAACTGTTTATATAATTCTAGTAACTGACAGAATTTAAGTTTGTGAAGTTCTTGCGAAGCAGATTTTTCAGGAAAGTATAATGATGATGATAATCTTTATTTTGTTGTTGCTTTTGTTCATTAGTTGCTTTTGTTTTTATTTAATTTTGAAATCTGTCTAGGTAGTGTGCTCATACAGTTTGTCGAGCACTGCTGGTATATTTCAGAATTGGAGTTCTTTCTGCTGATGTAAATTCATAACCTCCTTTTCAAAAATTTCTTACCCTCTCAAAAGAAAAGTAAATTATTGGATATCGCTCGTAGGAGTTAGAGGGAGAAGAGGAAAAGAACAGATAAGATAAGAGGGAAAGGAAGACGGGAGTTTTAATCGAGAATGGGGAGGGTTTTTATTAAAATTATAATTAACTAGGGGGGTAGGTTAGTAAATTTACTTTAAATAATGGGTTAACTAGGTTTTAAGTGAATTAAGGCCACTAAGTATAATTAGCCAAAGTAGGAGGTCATTTAGTATAAAATATTTTTTGGCCTGCCACCAAATAGAAAAACTCAAAGTAGGAGGCCACCATGTAGAATTTCCCTATAATATTTCTCTTTTTAAAACAATTAAATACAAATGTATATATTAATACTCGTTAATCTAATGCTAATTATAGCGTATCCTACCTTCAGTTTTCTTATATTAAAAAAAACTATTAAAATTTTTATAACCTCCCTAATTAACACTATTTAATTGCATCAGTTATATTTTTACACATTAACCTAAATTTCAAAAAAAGATTGTATTATAATCTTTGTAATTAATTATATTTATATATATGTACTCTCTTGAAGTTGAGGGTAATATTGACCAATAATTTATGTTATAATTACTATGTAGAAAATTTTAAAGGAATAGGAAGGTTATATCACAAGCACAATCCAATGTTTATAGCTCTTTTTTCCACTTCTCTCAAGTGTTTGATTTAATAATTCACATTTGTAAATGATCCAAGGAATCGCCCGGGTCAACAATTAGTATTGTACTGAAACATCCAAAAAGGAATATGTTGCAAGTACTAAGAACCAAATGTAGTGTACAAAGTGGATTAATCGGCACTCCTAATTGTACAAAAAAGTGTTCTTGTGGTATCTTTACTTTACTAGTACCCCCTCTGTTTTCTTTTTATCTTTCTCACTTGGAATCTTGACAATATTTATACTTAGAGATAATCTTCTCAATTTTTCTTAATTTATAAGAAAAAATATATTCATGTGGGGTTTTGTTTGATTCGTCTCAATTAGTACTTTATTAATATTCGATCGTTGTAATTTTCTCTAATATATAATTAAAGATATTTAAGTTTAAATAAGTGCATTAGGAGACGCATAGGAAAGTGAGAATGATAAGAAATACAGAGGGATTATCTAGGAAGTGTTAAATCAATATATATAAAGAAATAAATTGATAAGTATTCTAGAAAGTGTCACTTTAGCTCGGCGATTGGTACAAAAAAAGTTTTAATCGGTACTATTGGTGGTAGCAAAAAATAATTTTATAGTAATAACTTTTAACTTTAATGATGCCATATTTTTAAATCTTAAAAATGGTATTAGGATTGGTAGTCCTCAAAAAAATGCTCTTATGGTACCAAATTTATAATATTTTGAATTGGTACTTGAAAAAATTTAATTAATATTCCTTTAGTATCAAAATACTTTTCATAATACTAATTCTCACATTTAATATCTAAAAAGACGACCAAAATGTTCTTACTAATTACTACCATCCACTTGACCTACATAATACAGATGGTAAACATGTCACTATGACCATGGGTGAAGCTACACGAGGGGGCTGGCGGGGCACCTATCCCATATAGCCCAGCCCCAAAGTCCATATTTTTTAATTAGGCCCTTGCTGATATATTGTTTATATATAAAATATGGCTTCTATAAACATAAAGTGTATACTGTTGCTTGTTGGTTTGGTGGTTAATGACTGGTGGAAGTTTGAGTGGTTAGGAGGTCAAGTCCTCTTGGCAACAATAATACTACTATCCCTCACCGCGACAACTCAACGATACCCAAAGCCCATTAATGAATGTGTTTTGAGTTACCCATCAATGTGTTTTGACTCTTTGGTAAAGGTAGTGCAATTTTTGTTTGTGTTTAGATATCTGAATTATCAAACTCGAATTAAAGGGTAGATAATTCTATGATGACAAATTGTTGTATTCAAGAGGAAAAAACATGGACTAGTACAAATGACTGAGAAGTGGGTAACATAAATTAATAATCTCTATTATATGAGTGAAGAGGGGAGGACATGGTGTCCACCCTTTTTTACAATTATACCCTTAACTAAAAAAAGCAATTACATCTTCTACCATTTATTTAAATTAAAAAAAAAGCATAAAAAAAAAAATATCTACTTATAGTTTTACCCTCAACTAACAAAAGACAATTACAACTTCTCCAATTTACTGATTCTTTTTCAAAAAAAGTACGATGAACTTTGTGAACAATTTTTCGTACATATTATTACTCTGTTGAATATTCTATTTGCTTTCGCACGCATCGCGTGCATATAAAACTAGTTTAGTTATATTTGAAGGAGGGTATATAGTTGATGTAGAACCAACATGATGCTATATCATATCTCCATTTGGTAAATCTTTTTTTATATTTTTAAGTTCGTTCCTTTTATACTATTATATGAGCATTTATTACAAATTTGAACTTGAATTTTTGTTGTATCATACTCAGGCAACATTGTATTGATGAAAGTACCAGATTATGGGTACGCTTAAAAATGCTAATTCTCATGCATACTCCTTAGTTAATCGTATCTGTTTAAATGGCTAATTCTCAGGCATACTCCTTCGATAGTTCAAATCCAAAACCCAAAATCCATATTAGACACCCTATATTTACCCTTGGCCACAACGACGTGATGGTGAGGTAAATTGTAAAAAGGTAAAATTAACTATAGTTAAGTTCTACAAAATTTTAGGTGTTGTAGTTAGCCTTTTTTTTTGCTGTATATAGCACATATGTTTTGGGTGAAACTCACTATCTCTTTTAGTACTCCATAACTTTCTTTTTCTTTCCATAGTCTTCTTCTTCCTCCTTTTCATCTCCTTTTTCTTCCTTCTTTGTAAATTTAAGGTTGATCAAATTTAAAGGTGATTCAAATGCAATTATTGATCAAATTTATGCTTGATAATTTTTTTTAACAAATGTTAACTTTTTAAAAATCATACTTCACTTTATGCATTTCAATCGATGAAATTTGAATTAGAAAAGATGCAAAATATATCTATATTAAAATTTATAAATGGTAAGTTATTTTGTTGTTATATTTGAGCGTATGTGTTTCGAGCGTAACTTGAATTTTAGTCAAATTTGAGCTAGATTTGACCGAATTTCGACCAAGTCGAGCTTGAATAACTCACAAGTAAGATCTGTTAATTTATACCCCATATATCTGTCATTCTTCAATCCTCAAAGAAAAGTAATTGTCATCCGGCCCCATAACTATAAAATCGGCTTCGCCACATAGATGCTAAATACGACATTACGCATGTATTGCAAAATCTTAGCTTGCTTCTAAAGCATAATTTCCCTCACATTTGCCACATATTTTACGCATTTGAGCAAAATCTAAAATGTGAAAAAAGAAAAGAAAAGAGAAAGAGCACTAGTTCTACCGTATATGTGCTACTGAAAACGCTGTTTGCTTACGAGCATCGTGTTAAGGCCATCTCGGCATCTCGTAATTCAAACTGATGTACTCATATGATTTCATCCGACTAAAATTGCAGAAACGGCATGGAAGAAGAGACTTCCTCTTCATCAGCGCATCAAAACCACTGGATTGCGTACGTTCTTCTTTACTTATCTACAATTGCAGTCGTTACCTCTTTCCATTAATTTTCTCAAAATTAAATTGTTCTAGATTTTGTAATTTGTGGGCATTTTGTATTTTCAGAATTCAAGATGAACTCAGAAAGAAATTAATCACAGAAGATGAATTTCCATGGGAACTTCCATCCTCCTCATCATCATCATCTTCTGTGGATGGAGGAGAGAGAAAAGATGTGTTGAAATATGTGGGAGGGGTTGACATAAGCTTCTTGAAACAAGACCCTTCCGTTGCATGTGGGACCCTTGTAGTTTTAGAGCTTGACTCTTTGAATGTTGTCTATGATGATTTCTCTGTGTCCAAGCTTAACATCCCCTATCTTCCGGGCTTCCTCGCTTTCAGAGAGGTATTAATGGTTAAAGTTGTGCGTCGTCAAGCGTGCATTACAATTTTTAGGAAACACAGGAAATGTATCATGGTTTTGTCATGACAATTTTATTCAATAACATGGGTGAAACTGTAATTATTACTTGTTTGTAACATTTGTGCAATTGTTAGGTGTTTGAGTGAGTTTTGTTTTTATTTCTGTTGTAGGCTCCTATTCTTCTGAAGCTTTTGGAGAAAATGAAGCAAAATGCTCACCCATTCTATCCCCAGGTACTAGTTTAATGTAGATTTTTTGATGTTTAATATTACTAATTTGGTTGTGTTCGCTTCACCTGAATTTATTTGAAGTGAACTTATTAGATCTAATTGGACTTGATCAACCCTAATTTTACCTAAGTTTACACTTTATTAGACCTATGAGATTTAATTGGACCTGACTAGACCTAAAACTTTTTTTTTTTTAAGGTGAAGAGAACACACCCTTGGTATTATTTTTCATTTCGCTAGTTATTAGTCAAACCTTCAAATTTGAGAGGGTGGGATTGAGAAGATGTTAGGGAGAGGTAACATCAATGTGGTGGACGAGTGTGGTTTTATACCCAAATCTACAAGGAAAGCCATACAACTCCAGGTGTTTAAGGGATTAATATGGAGAACTAGTGGAGGATCTATGCATGGTTTCCATTGATATGGAAAAGAAGAAGCATGAGCAACAGATGGTAGGAGACCAATTAGGTACCTGTTATGTTTATTTACTTGAACCTGTGTGGCTTAGGCTATTGCTTACACTTAGTGGTGAATTGGTTGATATGGAGCACTTTCCTGTTGTTGCTGAGTTATTACAAGGATAGGTCTTGTTAGTAGACATGGATGAGCCGATGAAGTTCCCCAAATTGAAATTCTGCAATTCAAGACTCCAGTCTCATTTTTTAGTGTTTATCGGTTCTCTTTCTCACTTCCTCTCCTTGTCTATTAGCTTACTTGTTAGATGGTAAAATAGTTTGATAAGTTGGTGTGGAGGAAGAGGAACTGCTGTGCTGCAGGAAATCCTTATCTATATAAGTTCTTGCTATTGGGGATCTTCAGTGTCTGGTTGTTAATGCGTGTAGCTTGTGCTTTTGCTTAGCTGCATTGAGTTCTACTAGTTTTTTGGGGGTTTCAATTTCCTTATAGATCCATGCTGACACCCTCTGACAACCTAGATTTACAGCTGGCTGGCCACACTCCTTCAATTTCTCTTTTACTCACAGTTTTGGCAAAAGACAACTTTGCATTCTTATAAGAGCATGTGCAATAGTAAATGTATCTCCAAGGGTCTTTCCACACTCTCTCCTTTATTCTATCTCTTTCAAGATCCATGTTAAAAAAATATGAACAATGGTATTTGGCTCTTCAACAAGCTCTCCATACTCTATGTGGTCCCATGGCAAAAAAATAAGGACATATGTCATGCTCATAAAAAAGTGATGACTCTCCATCTATTTTCAAGGTATCTCCATGGAGATACTTTGCGATAAGTATCTCCATGGAGAGACTATGAAGAACTCCCCAAGAGTTCCATTGTTGGGGTAGAACTAGCTCTCCATTTTCTCTCTCCTTGGAGAGCTAGTTGGAGAACCCCATTGTACATGCTCTAAGGCGGGTTATTCCACGGGGTACTCTATTGGGCGTCCAAGGCCAGCATGGCGGTTACATAATGCGACAAGGGCTTGGTCACCCCTATTGAAAGATCCTAGTTGTGCGCTAAAATTTCAGGTTCTGTTCCTCCCTTCACCGGAGCATGAAGGTGGCTATTAGCAGGACTGCACGAGCAAGCACTCGGCCAAAAGATACTCACCATTCTTTTCCTGTCAAGTGTAGGTTTATGAGTGGGCATCCAATCACATGCTGAGGAATCATGTCACTAGCGGTTCTAATCAGATAACTGCTATTGGTATTCATGGGTTTGCTTAACACCCCACCATTCGTAGATCGTTAGAAAGACTTTTGGTATAAAATTGTAAACTGGCTTCTACAGAATTTAGCTTCTGTTCCTTTTCCACCCAATTTTCAGTTGCCATTTAATCAATAAATAAGTGACATGCTGAGTCTATTTGGTAGAGAACTTTTGGTGCTTGTTTTTTGGATAAAAATGAAGGATCTGGGGGGCCAGGGGGGAGGAGGATTTTGGGGGGTTGGGGTGGGAGGAGAAAGTGAATAAGCATACAGAAGTAAGAGTGGACCAGAGGAGAAGAAACTGAACTAATAGGCCTATTTTTGGCTCATTTTGTTCGAACCGCAAACTGCAAAAGCGAATTATACAGCCAACTATGTTACACTGGTCTAGCCTCTAGGAGTTCATTAGTAAAAAAAGTTTTAGTTAAAGTTTAGTTCTCTAGAGGGTGAAATCAGGACAAGGGGAGAAGGAGGAAAAGAGGGGGGGGGGATGATGACAGGAGCGGGACTGTCTTTTTTTGACTCAGTCCATCAGAGATGCTTTTAATGTTGAATCTTTTAGCG
Source organism: Beta lomatogona (assembly GCA_947646795.1). Classification (NCBI taxonomy): domain Eukaryota; kingdom Viridiplantae; phylum Streptophyta; class Magnoliopsida; order Caryophyllales; family Amaranthaceae; genus Beta; species Beta lomatogona. The sequence continues at coordinate 990,467 of CANSNZ010000789.1, read as the reverse complement.
TATCCACGATATTCTTAAGATAAGGGCGAACACTTGTGGTTTCAGTCTACAGTTCCTCAATTCAAACTGTAACTGCCTAAGCAATTTTATGGGTAAAATTGATGATACCATCTCTTTTTTTTACTTTTCACCAAAACAGAACTTGTTCCTTCCATCAGATCTTATGTGGAGATATAATGGGAAATAAATTTTGAAATGAAAGCATGTAGGGATATTCCTTTTTGTAGCATTACCCCCTTCCCCCGGCATGCACCTATATTATATAAAGATTTTTTTTACTGAAGATTTTTGCGATGGAAGAATACTGGTCCTAGTGATTGGGGTCCAAGTTGAATCCATCGCCCCCATTTGATTGAAGATTTTGCTATTTTGGCTGCTTTTGCTGTATTAATTTTCTTATACACTTTATTGACAGCTCCTGATGGTTGATGGCAACGGATTGCTTCATCCTCGAGGTAGGTTTTTCTGGCTTGCACGAGCATGCATGTGCAAATGCAACTATTAGACTACTCGTCTTCTGTCTGAATGAATGTAATCTTGTGGGCAGCAGCATTTGCATGCTCTAGTGCATCAGACTAACTGTTGAGAACAGGATCATGAGAAACAAGCCAGAAACACAGGCGAAGTAAGCATTATTGGTCTTGGCATGATCTTTCCTGTTTTATTGAACCAGAAAGCTTTTGGTTTATGTCTTTTGGTCCTTGGCATTCCAGAAAGTTATGTTTGCTACAGATACACATTGGTAGAATTTGTTGTGGCTAACGTTCAGCGTTTTTGTCATTAAGGTCTATTAAGTTCTAGTGCATGTTGAGGATATGTCCAATCTTAAGATATGGTCATCATTAATATGACAGCTTTGTAAAGTTTACGAATCTATTCTAAGTAACAACGAATTCCTAGAATGGAATGGGGATCGGAATTCTTTCTACCTCGAGGTATATGACTGATTAGGAGGCTTGACTAGAAGGAAGTTATTTTTTTCCTACTTGGTTTTGGAATCTAATTTTGTCAGAATAACTAAAAACACATGAATGGGCCTTTGGCTTTGTCTATTTGCTTTCTTCTTCCACCCATGGCTCCATTTTCTATTTGTTATCCCATTGTGAGACACTACTACGGCCAGCTTACCAATGCTGTATTGATAGGTGGCAAATTTGTTTGCCGTCTTGACGAAAGATTGTTGTGGCTTTGACGCTTTGTTGGTTTTTATGCAAGGCAACTCTATGGAATATGGATGATGACCCTTTCGGCCTTTCCTAAAAGAAGACATAAGCATACATGACACTAGTTCTATAAGAATACATAAGCAAAGGAACCAGTTGAATTAGATTCTACAGTATGTCAAAAATTGAGCATGTGATGTGTATTAGATTTTTTTCCCAGAAAATTGGCAGGTTCTACAAGGAATTTTAAAAGAGTGAAGGTGTGGTCTTTATCTATTGAAGTCGTTATGAAAGCTGGAAACTGGGTTTACTACAATGTTTCTAGCCTTTTGAATGTTTGCAGTAACAATGTAAGAAGATAATAATTTTTTAAGAGTTATGACAAAATGAAGTTTTTTCCAAGAAGGTGGAACTTGCGACATGAGTGACACACATAAAAAGAAAGAGGTGCATAACTGAATTTTCTGAAACGTAGACAATTCATTATCCTTCACAGGGAAGCTGAAGGAATGGACGATATTCACTTTGGAACGCGTGGAAGAAGGCCTGAAAGACTTACAATATCGAGGACACCTAGAGTGTAGCCAAAATTATTGACTATGCTTCACTTGCTTTTTTTCTTTCATTTTCACGCCAAGGATAAGAAAGTTGCACTTTGGTGAAAATTATGATGTCATGTTTTGGGTAAAGATATCCTACTAGCAAGAATTACTTCCAAGCATAGACTAATACAACAAATAATGTCGTGGATAATTCTTCTAGTGACTGCCAAGCAACCTTAGGTGCTGTCAGAGTCTCCATGGACAGACCTTGATTAAAAAATGCTTGTAGACAAAAGCCAATAAGTATTACTAGCATCCTTAACGGAAAAAGATTAGACCATGGATGTAAAATTAAGATACACAATATCTGTCTTATTTTTCCTGTGTACAATGTAGCATTTAGATTTTCAGATGGAAAAGCTTTGTTGGGTTACGTCTGCTTCCTGGAGTGTTTTTGATTCTGGTGGCTTGCAGCAGTTGAGATATTTCTGTGAAGGCCTGGGAATTTGGTGATTTTGCTCAACTTTCAGGCGCGATAGAATCCACTTAACAGGCATCTACGCAGTACATGGTTCTACTTTAGTCGTACTTATTTACTTGTTCAAACTATCTTCTTTTTATGGACTTATAGATGCATTACTTTTTAAAAGATCTGTATGAAATGAGAATCAGAGCTTAGTTGCTTGTATTGCGTACAATTGTTAGGCAATACTATATTCTTGGATGAGAATTTTGACTTATCATAGAAGATCGACTTTCGTGGATTTTTAGAGTTTGTTTTTCAAGTAATCGACATTTTCAGCAGTGGCACTCTGGTATGCTCAAGCTCATAGCTCTCTATATTATCATTGAACAATGATGTGAAAGATATTGGCTTTAAGTCATTGACGGTGTATTCGCGTGAAATCTGCATGCCCAAGCTTTGAAGTAGATGTAGGTCACTTAGTGAAATAGAAGAAATTCTTATTACATGCATTTGGATGTAGCTGCGATGCTGAAGCTCAGATATTTATCTTCAAATTTTTACTCTCCAGGTTTTGGCTTGGCTTGTCACCTTGGAGTTATGGCTGATCTTCCAACAATTGGAATAGGAAAAAATGTGAGTTCTGACTTCTGGCTGTATAAGGCTATATGAATCAGTTGATTCATTTCGGCATCTTACATAAGCTCATTCTGTGATCTCTATTTTTCTTTAAGGAATTTGAACACTTACTGGCTTGCACTGTCCTAAGGAATTAAAGTTAAAACTCTAATTTTTTTTGGCCTTCTATTTGATGTGTTCTCATGCCAGCTTGGCAGCTTCTTGCAAAGGCTTTTCATTCGAATGCTTACCTTGTCAAATAGTGACATTAATTTTGGAAATGAGTCATGTTACTTCCTCCTTATCGCATCTCTTTTATTTTTAAATGGTGGCAAGAATCCATCCTTTGATTTAAATGATACCATACTTTGCTGTGTGTTTTTGGTGAAATTTTTTTAGGATCAGTAATCCTGTGGTTTTCTTTAAAGAAAAGACAATTTACTTTTTTTTTGGTGATTAATGCAGTTACATCATGTTGATGGTCTAACCCATTCAGAAGTTATAGAGCATTTGGAGGCTGCCGACGGCAAACAGTCTGTTTATTTGAATGGAAACTCTGGACATACCTTGGGTGTGGTATGTAAGCAACACACGCTGAAGCTTTCATCTTTTCATTTAGTTATCGAAGATCCTCTTTTTTCCTTTGTTTCTTTATAAAACAGGGGGGCAAGGTTTGATTGGTGGGAGGAAGGTCATTGATCAAGCTTGGACTTGATTAGCTGGAACAATTCTTCTACTGTCATATTATTTTTTGGATTAAACTTTTCCTCCCTTAATTGAGTTTTTCTTGATAAGTTAGTTGCAACTTTGTTGGCTTTGCATTATTATTTGAGCTTTGAGTGAACCCCTTTTTAGGACATAAGCAAGTTTAAGAGTGACCTCATGGACGTGTTGATAAGTATGCAGTTCATGTGCAAATAATTAATTATTTAAGCTCTTGCTACTCCCTCCGTCTCTTAAAGTTTTTTAGTATATGATTTCTTTTTACAAATACTAAGGATATTTGTTGACTTTGAATAAAAAATCTAGTAGTGACAGAGAGAGAAATAAAACTAAGACAAAGTTTTATGATAGAGAGAAAAATGGCTGATGTGATAAACAACTCTTTTACTCGAACCGTGGTACTCGTATCAAACATATGTATGTGCACAAGTCTTTCATGTGGCTATTACTGAAAATTTTCCATGATTTTGGCCCAAAATAAAATTGGAAGGTCCATGCCTATGTCGGAGTGTCTAGAATCCAACACGGGGTTTTGGGGTCAAATGAATAGTCTGAGACTCTGAGTAACAAAGATGAAGAAAGTAGAAGAAAGTTTTATTTTATATAAATGTGGGTTTTTTTTTTTCTAGACAACCATGAATTACTAATATGTGTTTAAGCAAAGATTAATCTTTTTTCTTGTTTGGGGAAGAGAGGGGGGGGAAGGAACTGAAACTCGTATTAAATTCAAATGGGACTTCTCAGGTGGAATTGAAAGCTATATGATCGATATAATTGGGAAAAGTTGAATACTAACTAGAAATGGCATTAAGATGGGACTAGTAGCTGGGCAGCTAGAATTGATATAGTGAATGTTTTATCTCTTTAAAACATATATGCTGAAGAACAGTTGGATAGTTGGCAATCAGGCCATCATCTTGTCAGTTCCTGGTTTTGCTGAGGTAGCTATTTGACTCTGGAATATGATTAATTTCCAAAAGCTTCATATCTTGTTCATTTTTTGGGGAAAATTGGGTTATTCTATGCCAACACTCGTTTCTTATTGATCCCTTTGCTGGTATAGTTGGCTGAAGTGTGAATTCTAGTCTCATGTATCTGTTTTACGTATCTGTCACAGGCTATGAGATCCACATTGGGTGCTTTGAAGCCTATTTTTATTTCCATTGGTCATCGTATTTCACTTACCACAGCCGAAAAGATTGTGCAAAGGACTTGCAAGTACCGTGTGCCAGAGCCAATCAGGCAGGTAATATTTACTTATCCTTTGCTCACAGCCACAGGTACGGCTTGTGTCACTGTTATCGTTCCACGAGGTATGTGGATTCTAATGAGTAGCGATTTTGATGGTTCATGCTCTAGAGAGGCATTGATTTGACATGAAACTTCATTGCAATTCACAGAAGTATTGAGAACTCAGATTCATGTTAATTGCTGTTGTTTTAGTTTGGTATGAGAGTATTGAGAACTCAGGTTCATGTTAATTGCTGTTGTTTTAGTTTAGTGTGAGGCTGAGGTGAACCACTAATCGTCAACAACAAAGATTTTAAAGTGACACTGCTAAATTGATGTTAAGGAGTGGATTGATGGGTTTCCTTGCATCAACTTATATTCATGCGTAATATTTTGATTGCTAATATAAATTCTAAATTTTTGGTCCTCTGAAGTTTCAGAAGCCTATTGCTGTATTACCTCTAATAACATGTCTACTGAAGCATTCTCGGCACATTATTTTCTTTTGATAATTTACTCTTCATTTCAGTTTTCTTCTTGCTCTGTTGCTGAATGAAGGTGATTGCATTTCCTGACTCCTCCGTACATAATGAATGTCATGATTATCTCTAAGATATTAGATGTTGGTTGCTCTTGGTATGACTGGCCAAAAAGATTGCTTTAAATTTTAACTTGATTTAGTTTAGTAATTGATTAATCAGAAATTCGCATTAGGTTATTTGTCACTGGCTCAATGCTGTTCCCTAGCTTTACACTTTTACTAGAACCCCGAGCAACATTGAGGGAATCATTCAATATTATGGCCTTAGTTATGCAAATGACTTGAGATCAAGCCAAATAAGTGTTGTCTCTCATTGAATTGCAGGCCGATGTAAGGTCGAGAGAGTATCTGCGCAAGCATCCATGTTTACCACAAGGTCTCTAACAAGGTGAGTTTTCAATATAATTTTTAAAGAACAATTAACATGAAGAATCAAACTTTTGACCATTTTAAGGAAAATCCCAACTCTGTGGTCTTCTCAATTCTCATAATAGCCAATCCAACCACACCATGTCCCAGAATATCCTCTATTGGCGATGCCTTCTCCAAATGATTAACTTGAAGAAACCAGATTAGCAGGTTAAATTGTTCCTTCAAAAAATTCTCCCTTGCCCCCTTTTGCTTCCCCTCTGCTTGATCAGCAGCTTCCCCTGCTTTTTTTTTTTTTTTTTTAATTAAACCCACTTTTCCTTTTCTTTGCCCCCTTTTTCTAATCATAATTTTTTTTTACTCTATTATTCTTGCTTTGAATGATCAAGATATTATTTTCCCTCCTCTTCGCTCTTGTTTTGTCATTTGTGGGCACCAAATATGTAAGTTCAGTTTTTAGTTTTGATTTGGACCAAATCCAATCCAATCCGAATTTACCAAATCCAATTTGAAATAGAGCTTGTTAGTTTGGATCCAATCCAGGAGTCCAAATTATTAAACTTATATTTATTTCGAGCAGCATAATGGCTAAAAGACTTTATTCTCTAATATAACACTTCCCTCCTTTTTTTACTGACAATGTTTTTGACTTTTGTACTATTCAGACACTTATGTTGTCTAGAAATTTGTGAATAATATACAACACAAATTTTGGCATGTAAGATGTTGTTGGATTTATTTCAATATGTAGTTACAAGATTTCAACTTTTATAATTTTTACAAATATAAAATTAAAGACATTAATGGTCAAAGTTGTATATGGCAAGCGTGAGTCAAAACGTTGCAAGTAAAAAAAAAAAAAAAAAAAAAGGAGGAATTATCTTTTACATGCCCCAAATACCGACCCACCTGAATAAGAATTTTAGTTCAAGTTCCTAAAAATTAGTCATATAAGAAGTTTTATAAAAGCTTAAAGGTTCGCATTGCCATACATGTCATAATGTGGATTAAATATACATACTCAATTAAACTTATACAAGAACACGACAACTGAAGATAACAATAACTGATTATAAAAATATATTGATTAGATACGTAGTAACGGTAAGTATCAGAGGAATAAATATTCAAATATGAATTTCAAAGATATATTAACCTAAAAGAAAGTTTTAAATAAATATCCGATTTATTCAGTTGTTTTGGACCCAAACTTTAGATCCGAATTCAATCCAAAAATCCGATTTTTAAAAATATCGAGTCCAAATCCTATTTGAATTACTAATTTGGTTTGGATTGGATTTTATCTAAATAACTTACACCCTCGCGCTGATAATTGATTGAATTTTCTTACTGAACTTATTTAACTTTGTGATCATCCACATCTTTTTATCTCGCTTCTTAGATATGTGTTGCGGACTTGCAGGTCACCAAAGTTTTTTTTGATAGGAGAAATTGTTAACTTCTTAATTCTTATACAAGAAAAGAAAAGGCATCCTAAATTGTAAATGTGAATGATTTTGCTCTGGGGTTAATCTTGGTACCTTTGAGAAAGAGGTCAGAGAGAGTGGAAATTTTTCTTTTGCCAAAATGATTGTCTAGTAAGTGTTTGAATGAGCCTCTCACGCATAAATCATAATCATAATTAGTAAGAGCTGAATTTATGAGATATGGAAATACATAGTCCTTTTTTTATTGCTGATGAATCTTCTTAGTTTGCTTTGCTGGTATTCTTCTTGTGCGATGTACCAACAGACGGAGCTTGACTAAGTAATTACAAGATGGTCTTATGATTTTGTTATGATTTTGAATCAGTCCAGAACTCCATTTTGTCTTGTTTTAGAAGCATGAGCAACAAACATAAACAGAACAAATATGTGGTTTTCTACCTAGCTAAAACTCCAAATGCTCCAATACTATTAATTCGTTAGTGATTAACTGATTACTAGAGTAGTTTCAAATTGCTGGTTTTGGTCATGTTCAGATTTCTTGAGGCATAACGCTGGTGAAATGTGCTGTCTACAATGATGCATCCATCCTTTTTGAGCATTTTTGAGCTCATTTCTTAAGGTAATACTCTTATTTTTCTTAATAACATGTGCAGATTGCCTGACTAGATTCTGACTTGTTTAAGCTGGTGGCTTATTTTATACTTGCAGCAAAGAAATAGGAAGGAGATTGAACAAAGAATGCAGGACAATGTTTGCTATTTCTCTACTTGTACAGTTCTTGTCATTTTTTTTCTTGAAATGTGTAAAAGAAGCCTTTTTTCTGTTTTTTTTTTTTTAAAATAAATGGAGAATTGCAATTCTGTAAAAACTAGGCGGATGCTGTATTTGACTGATGATGAGAGCAAAGTTTGTATATCCACAATATAGTTTGTCAGTGTATAGTATGTATATGCTTCAATATACTTATTTCTATTCAGATTGCAGTTATGTACAGTTGCTACCTTAAACTACCAAATTCTGGCAGCCTCGACGAGGATTTTGGGTGTGTGTGTGTGTGTTAATTTTAGACGATGCTATCCCTCAAGATGTTTAGACTTTAGAGTATGTTTGGTTCAAGTCATGTAATGGAAAAGGAAATGAAATTAGATAGAGAAGTGGAATGGTGATAAAACTTGTTATCTTTATTGGCGTTTGATCCAAGCCTTAGAATTGAAAACAATTACTACCTGTATATAGATTTTGGTACTTGAGGCCTGATGGGGAAGGGAAGGTAACAAACTATGGAAGTTTATTATCACCAAGTAATGGCAATGGATTAAGGAAGGCTTGAACCAAACAAGAACAAAGAAACTTGGTATTTGATTCCGTTTCTTAAAGCTCAAAGATGTTGAACCAAACATGCTCTTATATAGGAACTTAATACGAGATTGGAAATCTGAAAAATGTTGGGAGGACTGTTGATAACGCCTATTGTAATGTATAGAGGTGCTTATCGAGCGAGCCGAGCCCGAATAACACTGGGCTCGGCTCGAGCTCGTTTAACTTTTCATGGGCTCGGCTCGGCTCGTGAGCTCGCCGAGCTTGGGGGAGCCGAGCTCGGCTCGAGCTCGTGATTAGAATTTGCGGCTCGAGCTCGGCTCGTGAGCTCGATTGTGGCTCGAGCTCGATTATGGGCTTGAGCTCGATCTTCTCTATCTTTTTTTCTTTTTAATTGCTTTTACCTTTTCTTTTTATCTTTCTTCTAATATATACTTTAGTTAGTAACTTAAAAGAAATACTTAATATAATTTGTAATATATATAAATAATTTTTTAATATAAAATATTTTTGTAGTAGAAAATAATAATCGAGCTGTTCACGAGCTTTACGAGCCGAGCTTCAACAAGCCGAGCTTTGACCGAGCTTTGACTGAGCCGAGCCCGAGCTGCTCGCGAGCTTGTCAGGCTCATTATCACCCCTAGTAATGTACGAGCATTATCATCACATAGACACATACATTTATCACTCAATAGTGATTTTAATAAATTAATATATGAAGTATGAAGTGCAGTTGCTAAGGAAAGTTATGCATTGTCAATTATTTAAAACATGCGTATCCCTTCGTTCATTAAGGTGTCAATTAACTAATAGAGGCTTGTGTAATTAGTTAACTTTTTGCATAACTTATCTGAAACAAATCCAAACTACATCAAATGATCAAATATTTAAATGTGATTTGAATGATTCAATTAGTAAAAAGATCCTAAAATAATTTGAACTTATGTAGCCATACTATCACACTACTATGTAAGAATATGTCAAACTATTCAAGTGTTCGAGATATATGTTAGAACTTTATAACGAGATTAGACAATTGGCTCTAACACATAATATAATAATTAATATGTGTGTCCTTTAAAAAAAATTAATATAGGAAAAAAAACAAAGTTATTACATTGAAAAAACGTTGGAGAGATAAAAGACTATAAATTAACTCATATACACTACACCTAAATAAAAAACATATAGACACTATAAAAGGAAATATATAGACAATATTTTTAAAAAGTATAGTCGAAAATGAAGCGTGTATTCTATTCACCTTAGAAAATATAAACTGATTAGTTCTCAAATGTAAAATTTATGACTGGCTAAGTCCACAGCTCATTCCTTTAAAAAAAAGGCCACGGCTCATATAAGTTCAGACGAAGCAAAAGCACAGAAAATAAGTATATAACTAGTATTTTTGGCCCAGATGATTCCCCGAGTCAGTTATAATTATCAAATATATTATTATTCATAATTAATTTTATTAGCTTTTCGTAATATTTTGTCCCGTGCAAAAATAGGAAAATAGACGTTATTATGGCATGATAAGTTGTTTATAAAAACTTTTAAGGAATTGGGGATAAAATTAACAAAATAGAATTAGGTTAAGAGAATTTATTACTTATAAAAGTGTTAGAAATCAAAAAGTTTGTCTATGTCTTTATAATTACATATAATTATAAGACTTTATTATGTTTTACTTTGAAATATTAAGCATTGAAGTTGTAGTAGATTAGTGGTTAAACTCTCACATTTTATTTCAAAGGTGATGTGTTTTATGAGATTATAAACATGTGTATTTGAAGCTTGAGAATAGTAACATTTAACACGTTTCTTTGATAAGAACGCTTTTTAATATATTTGTATAGATGTTGAAAATAAGCGTTAGTTTAGGATCATATTATCTTATCCGTGTTTGGATCCTCTCGAGTTCTAAAATAACTAGAGTTTGAGCAGTATCAACCATTGAATAAAAAAACGATGGCTCGTATATTTTCTTTTCAAAAAACCCCCCTTATTTTTTCTCATCAAAACCCTCTAATTTTCTCTTCCCACTAATATGAGCCATTGATTTTAAAATGTATGGTTCAGATACAACTCTACTTTGTAGAGTTCTATTAAAACTCTAGCGGATCCCGACTAATCTTGTCCTTCTTGGCTTCCTGTTGTATATATCTTATCGTAAGTTAGTTAGCATAAGATATTATTATCTAGCTTCTGTAATTATCTTCTGTAAACCTTAGCTCTATCTTTTAGTACGTAGCTTTAGTTTACTAGTGCTGCATAAATACTTCGACGTGATTAATGTAAAAACTCAAGCTTTCTCAAATCTCACATATAATTATACGACAGTGAGAGGAAAATATATGGCTGAAAACAAGAGCATGCAAGTGCACAACAATGGCGGACAAGAAGATAGATTAATTTTACTTCACGACACTATTCTCACCGAAATCCTCTCTTTTCTCCCAATCGATTCCGCCGTCGCAACCTCCGTCTTATCCCGCAGATGGCGTCACCTTTGGACTGCATTCACCTCTTTCAGTTTCGTCTCTTCCTGCGAAAACACCTCAGAAAAAATTCATCGCCATTCTTCCTCACATCTTACAACAGCTCACCTCAAAAAATCTGCGCGTTTTCAAGCTTTGCCTTCAATCTCTTTCCAACTTAAGTAAACCAAAATTCGCAGAACCAATATTCCGTGAAATTTGTCGCCGAAATGTGGAGGAAATCAGTATCTTGGACCTTTCGTGCAACCATTATCAGTTTCCCTTATATCCTTTTCCTTCAGATTGTACAAATGTCTCATATTTGGATGATCATCGGGAAATTTTTCATTAACTGCTTTCATGATACTAGCAGGCCTAACGTGTGACTTAATCATACCTCGAGCGAAAACCTTACCCGCCGGACTAAGGCCGCTCATGGGTCGGTGGCTCTCATGGTAATAAATGAACTCATGATTGTGCATGCCCCTAATCCCTGGGTCTACTTTGATCACCCATCTTGTTCGATCAGGGTAATCCAAAAACTCTATCCTAACTCCCGCTCTACAGCCACATGTTTTTGTCTTTGTAGCTACACGTTCTGCTGCGCTTAGATCCCTACCTTCACCCCAATATGGCTGACCCGGTTACATTTCATATAAACATATGGTCGACCACTAGGATCATGTTTATGATTTGACGAAATTACCATCACAAACCCTTATTTCATGTGCCCTTGTTTCAACCCAATCTTGTAGTTCCTTTTTCTCAGTCCAAAGTGATTCATTATAAAACATGTGATTATAATATATATAATCACCCAAAATCTGGCAAATAAACCTAAAATGTTTACTCCCTCCGTCCCAGAATACTCTTGACACTTATCAAGACACGTAGTTTTAGATGATAAGTTGTTGTTTGGTTATCAATTGTTATTTTATTGAAAAGTAGATATGATAGGAGTTAGTAGCTATTAAAAATAGTATTATTTTATTTTAAGGAGAGATAATGTGGGGTCATGGTTAGAGTTGGTAGGTAATAGGAGTTGTATTATTTTATTTGGAGGAGAGAAAGTGTGGGCCAATAGTTAAAAGGTAGATGGATTAAAATAATAGTGGGTCATATCCAAAAATAGAAGTGTAAAGAGTATTCATGGACAGATGAAAAAGGAAAGTGTAAAGAGTATTCTGGGACAGAGGGAATAACATTTTACCATTTAGATAACATATAATCAATAATATTAATCACTATTCACTAGTGGAAAAAAACGCAAGGGCTGCAGTGCAAGGGCTGCGGTTTATTACAAAACGCAGCCCTTAATAGTGAAGAGCTGCGGGTATCCCAAAACCGCAGCCTTTAGTAATGAAGGGCTGCGGTCTTGGGCTAACCGCAGCCCTTAATAGTGAAGGGATGCGGTTAGCCCAGACCGCATCCCTTAATTAGTAAAGGGCTGCGGTTTTGGGCCAACCCCCAGCCCTTTATAATTAATTCTCGGTTGGGCTGATGGGCTATATACTTTAGAATGAAAATATTGAGCGCTACCTCACTCTTATCTTTCTCTCTCATTCGTCCCTCTCCTCTCTCATTCTCGGTGGCTAGGGTTTACTCTCACACCACCACGAATCTTCATTCTCACCACCACAAATCATCATTCGTCTCTCTCCTCTCTCATTCTCGGTGGCTCTTCACCACAAAGTTAGGGCATCGCACATTCTTGGTGGTTCTTCGCGACGATATTCTTTCTCACAAAGCCAATTTTCAAGATGTCGCATCTCGCATCTCTGATTGTAGCTCCGCCAGCGCGGCGGCGATCTGGGTTTGTTTACTTCTTTTTGCAATCTTTCTCTCTCCTCTTGATTTTTTTCATATCGGTTTGATTTTATGAATTTGTTATGTGTGTATCTTTTCTGATCTCATATTTGTGTTTTTTTTGGTGATTATTGTCTTTAGTTCTAGCTTGAATTCGATGAAGCCTAGTAACACTTATATTACTGCCTTCTTTATTTTCACTTTGAGACATTTTCTAAGTTTAGTGTGAATAAAATTTGTTCTTTTTTGGTTTTGCGTGTAGTTTCTTGCTCAATATGTTATGAAATGGAGAAATTATCAATTTTTGGTGGGTTTTTAATTTTGGGTTTTGTAGAATGTTGAATGATTTTGGTAAAGGTCGGGTCTTTTATTGTTTAAGATGGTCATATTAGCTGCATTAGTTGGTTGTGAAGTCATTTGACTGAATATAAGAAATTGTTGGGACATTTTTGATATATGATGTATTTGCAATTTATTTCAGGATCATTGTTCAGCTATGTTCATGAAGGTAATTTTTTGGAGCTCATAGCAGTATTGGTACCTTGCATGTTCTTGTTTCACACTTTCATAGTGTCTAAAGGTTTGCAAGGTTTAATTTTATCATTTTCTTAAGTATGACTTCTGCTTGGACAAGAATTTTTGAATTTGTCGATACCTTATTTGTACCCTTATGAGTTGTGATGGAGTTAACTTGTTGGATATTATGCATGTCACAATGAGTATATCATAATCTGTTTAAGCGTAGGAAAATGAGAAAAGAATCTAGTCTCATAGGCTACTTATATTACTGCCTTCTATATTTTCACTTTGAGGCATTTATGACTCTTTGTTTGCCTGTTCTTGGTTGCTCATTCATTGATTTTGCTCACGGAGAAAATAATATATTATGCCTGTCTTTGAAATGCTTAATGAGGACTTCATTTAGTTAAGATTGAGGTTTGGAGAGATTGTTGGGGCTATATAGGGAGGGCATCTGCTTCTTGTTTTCAGTCACAAGGATATTTCCTAGAATCCTGAAGGGATTATTTGAGTTTGTTGTGTCTAATGTGATATTCTCATGATAACTCAAGATTTTATATTCATGATGTTCATGACATGATGTATTGATGTAGATGGTTCTAAGGGCATTTTCACTATCACAGCTAGTTTTCTGTTTTTGATTTGAGATTTTAAAAGTTATTGATATTTGTTCTATTGTGAAATTAAAACTACTCGTACTTATGCGAATAATGCTCAGTTTGAAATCTGTAAATTCACCTTTTGCTGGTTTCTAGAATTTGTTTTAAGGTTCCCAAAAACATTGAGAACTTTATACTTACAATGATAATGAATTAGCCTGAGTTTTTGTGTAACTTATGACTTATCTCTCTTTAAATTTCTGCTTATGTCTGTTTTGTGTGGCTCTGTTGTCAACACTTATTCACCCACGCAAAGAAAAGAAGACAAATTATTATATGAGATGCATCAAACCATTTGTGATAATGGATATATGAGGTTGATAATGATGCAATTTTGATAAGAACGATTAAGTTTTTCACGAGGCTACTGAGAAGCACAAATGGGTCCCTAATAATGTATACTTCGTTCTTTTTTAGTTGCAGGAGCTTGAGTTTTGCACTAGGAGTTTGAGTTTTGGATAGGTGAGATTGAGAGAATAGTAAAAACAAGTTCTAGTAATAAATGGTTGAGGTTGATTTAATTTGTTGTGAACAGATGGATGGCCGTCGTCGGAAGTATGTTGCTGAGAATGCTAATGATTCTTCTGGGACTATTATTGTGTAATTCATAATTTTGGATCAAATATTCGATAATATTTTGTAATTAGATGGCTTCTCAATTGCATGAGAATTGATGATGATAAGACCTCGCATATATTATAGCCATTTTCTCTATATTTGTGTAAAAAACATAATTTGTAATGGAAAATGATACTTATATATATATATATAATATATATATATATATATATATATATATATATGTTTGGGAATATTTAGGACAAAAAAATGCAAAAAAGATTTTTTTTTTTTTTTTTGGGGGTCACAAGGGCTGCGGTTCGGGCAAAAACAACAGCCCTTGGTGGGTTAAGGGCTGCGGTTAAGGGCCAAAAACGCAGCCCTTAACTCACCAAGGGCTGCGGTTTTGGCCCTTAACCGCAGCCCTTAACCGCAGCCCTTAACCCACCAAGGGCTGCGGTTTTTGTCCTGACCGCAGCCCTTAACGCGCTAAGGGTTGCCCTTCCTAAATGCCAAGGGCTGCTAGTCCAATGGCTGCGGTCAAAAAACGCAGCCCTTGGGCCCCTTTTGACCGCAGCCCTTGGGCCTTTTTCTTCTAGTGATTATTTACGTACTTATCGTAACTAGTAATCACTATTATTTACCAATCACAACTATTAATATTAACTAGATATTCAATTTCTCAACGTAATAACAAACATTTATCAATAAATTTTTGCAACGACTATTATAAAATAACTACTGATTATCAAAATAATTACAATAATATGCATACATATTTGGAAAAAAAAGCTATAAATATTAACTAAATATTCATTAACAAAATTATCAGAAACGCATCAACTATTATTCGCTAATTAGAAAATCAATACTAATTATCATGGAAAAAACATATTTGGGAAAAAATGCACGGTAACGGATGAAAATTCCTTTCCCCATTTCCTTTTCCACCATGAAAGAAACGGTCAAGATATCCGTTTTCTCCATGGAGGAAACAGAAATATTGTACGTTACCATGGTAACAGACAACTTTTTCGTTTCCTCCATGGAAGAAACAGAATTCTTGTCCGTTGCCTCCATGGAAGAAACGGAAATCTTATCCATTTCTTCCATGGGGGGAACGGAATTTTCATCTGTTACCGTGCACTGGTGGCGGAAAAATAAAAATAAAAACTAACCACATTCCGTTCCGGTGAGGTTGGCGGCGTTGACGGTTCTTCGTCGGACATTGTGGTAAATAGGTGAAGGTGGTCTTCCGGTGGATGTGTCACTCCGGTGTTGGTGCTCCGGTTGTGGTGGTAAGCCGGTGGTGTTGTTCCACGGGGGTACGTTGTAACACCCCGACAATTCTCTCTTTTCTAAAATACCTTTTAATATAAAACATAGAGAATTATCAAAGTATTATATGCCGTGTGAAAACGTATCGGCTTATTCAGAATTTTGCGGCGGAAAACAATAATAATAAACTTTATAAATAAAACTTAGTCAATAACTAAGTCAACACCAAAACTAACCAACAAAACCAAAGTCAACTTTAAAACCAAACCAAACCAACTATGAAAAGTATAACTCAAAAGTACCGTAAATAAACTACACAAGCTCTCCAATCCCAAACCCAATGATGCATCATATCCAAACCTGTAGATGGACAATGCACTATTGATCCCTAGAGACTGCTCACCGAAATGGGTTATCATAGGATCAATAAGGCAAATCCATGATCAACATACACAACAAAAGCACGTAATCAGCAAAGCTGAGTACTACATACTAATAAACAAGTAAACAATCCTAACATGATACTAATAAATAATAGGCAGGAATAAATAATAGTATAATAACTTGCAGATAACTTTTACTAAACTAAACTTTAACAACATTGTTATTACTTTAAATGGAATAGTCAATGGACCGAGTTGTCTAACTAAAACCAGCCTTCCCTTTGGAAGACGAAATACGGGCGCAATTCTGTATTCCCATGACCTACGATATCGAGGAACCTTTTTAAATAAAACAGGACACAGTGATCAATCCGGCCCCAGAAAAAGCCATGACACGCTCACCATGTACCCCAACTCCTAATTGTCCAACACTTCAGACGTGCACCAGTCTAAAGCTATTGCTATCCAGTTTCACTTTACATGATTAACCAGTTATTACTTGTTATGACTCACAAGTAAAACAAACATCATAATCAATCAACAATCACAAACTTCCATTTTTATCTTAGGATTAGATAAGTGATCACATAACTTAACAATCCAAGATTAATACCAACTTTAACCCAATCTTTCTTATTTGTTGAACCTAGCCAACAACCAAATTACCTTTCATAGGTACAAAAATATCAACTTACCAAATAAGGCCCTCAGTCCTTATAAAGCAGTGAAATACTGAAAAAACACTAATAAATATATTAATTCCCCCATGTGAATTAATAAAATAAAGTTCCCAACCAACATGCTTGCATCAATCTTAGCTTCCATACAAACATGATATAATTCTCATAATATAAATCTCAAAATCAACATGTTTACACAACGGCATAAAACATGCATAATCCAACATAATAGAAATCATATATGAACTCAACATAGTCCTATACATGATACTACATAACTTTCCTTCTTAAGATCATGATACCACATCAATCAACACATAGGTATGTACGTACCTTGTGTAGACAAACTGATAGACCACTTTAACAGTCTTAAAAAATCGCCTAGAGTGAATTATCCGCCTAAAATAACCAATATAAATTCATAATCAATCCTTCATGAATTTACAGCAATAATAAAATATTTTAAATCCTTCTTAAACATGTTTAAAACCTTTCCCAAATAATAAAACTTGGTTATTAAACCCCCTAGCATAATTCTTACTACACTAGTGGTTAAAATTCATCATAAAACACCATGAAAACACTCTCTTTAAATTTCCAGCATTATAACATGAGTTAAACTCCCTTAAAACATATTCAAACATGCTTAGAACCATAAAGGCAATAACTTTCATAACTTATAATAAACTACTAGGTTTTTTCTAACTTTCAAAACCCTAAAAATTCATGCTTTGATAATTGAAATCTACTTTAAACTCAAATATGCAAATCTGAATCTTATTTCTTCAATACATAAATTATATAACTTGAATTCAATAATAAATCATCAACTTATAACTTTTTAACATAAACAAATTAAAACAAAACCTAAAAATACAATCTTTCAATAAAACTTGAGGAGGAAGAAAACATACCAAAAGCAACAAAAAGAGGGAGAAGAAACGCGCCAGCCAAGGAAGAGCAGCAGGCGGCGGCAGCGACTGGCGGCTGGTGGTCGCCGGCGAATGGCGGTGGCCGGAGAAGAAAACCGTAAGAAGAGGAGTGCCGAAGAGAGATAAAAACCGGGAGAAGAGAGAAAGGAAGGAGAGCCGAGTAAGTGGGAGGAAAGGAGGAGAGAGAAAATAGTGTGTGGGGAAAATTTTGGGTTTAGGAGGTTTATATAGTTTTCCCCTTGTGGGGCTTAGGAAAAGGTAGTGGGGCTAGGATTATAAATCCTTTTCCAAGTCTAAGATTATAAATCCTTTTCCAAATCCAATAAGTAATTCAAACATTTCAAATACTTTTCAAAGCATGACTTTAATAAATATTGACTTGCATAAATCATTAAAATAATTTCTTTGACTTTCAAATAGTCATCCTTTACAGAAATAAATTGTTAAAATACTAAAATATATTTAAATATAAATAATTATATATTAAAATATTTTTATAAAATCCATAATTTTACGGGGGATTACAATCTATCCCTCTTAAAAGAAGTTTCGTCCCGAAACTTGACACGAAAATTCACACATTTTCAAAAGTTTTTAACTCAACTCTCATGGGAGAAATACTTGTGCCACTCATGTGCACTCTTTTGCCAACTTAAAACACTTGTGTTACTCATGAATACATTTTCTTATGAGGAGAATCTATTTATTTTGCACCAACATGTGCAAATCGCCAAAATAATCATGAAAATGCATAAAAATACCATAAAAATAGGTAAAAAGCACGAAATTCTATCGCATTCTACCCCCCTTAAAGAAAACGAGTTACGCCCTCGTAACTCACCTCAAGGAATAAATCTGGATACTTCTTCTTCATTTCAGCTTCAGCTTCCCACGTTGCCTCTTCGTACTCATGGTTCGACCAAAACACTTTCACGATATTGACATCCTTATTGCATGTACTACGCACCTTTTTATCAAGAATTTTCACAGGCCTTTCCTCATATGTGAGGCTACTATCAATCTGGATCCTCTCAGACTCTAAGACATGACGCTCATCAGGGATATAACGCTTGAGTTGGGAATATGAAACACGTGCATCTTTTCGAACTCCATTGGCAAAACAACCTATAAGCTACCTTCCCAATTCTTTGCAGGATCTCATATGGACCTATATATTTGGCACTTAATTTGCCCTTTTTCCCAAATCTCATCACACCCTTAGTTGGTGATACTTTCAGAAACACTTTATCACCTACTTCAAACTCATCTTCTCTTCGCTTCAAATCGGCATAACTCTTTTGCCTATCTTGAGCAGCTTAAATTCTAGCCTGAATCAACTTCACATTCCTGACAGTCTCCTCAATAATTCTGTCCCCAATACTATATTCTCACTAAAATCATTCCAGCAAATGGGACGTCTACACTTTCTTCCATATAATGCCTCAAAAGGTGCCATCTTAATACTCGCATGATAACTATTGTTGTATGAAAACTCAATCAAATCTAATTGGTCTTCCCAACAACCCTGAAAGTCAATAGCACATGCTCTCAACGTATCTTCCATCGTTTGGTTAGTCCTCTCAATCTGACCATCGGTCGCAGGGTGAAAGGCAGTACTCATTTTCAATGTTGTCCCAAGATTTAACTGGACCTTTTGCCAAAATTTCGAGAGGAATCTAGAATCACGATCTGAAATAATATCGGTTGGAACCCCATGTAATTAATCTCACTACATGCTTAACATACGTCTTCGCAAGTTGCTTCTTCTTCCATGTCTCTTTAGTTGGAATGAATACGGCCGACTTCGTCAGATGGTCCACAATGACCCAAATAGTATCATTGCCATTCCTCGACCTAGGCAAAACAGTCACAAAATCCATTGAAATGGAATCCCACTTCCATCCAAGTAAATACGGACGATAAATAGCGATAGGGCTAATTAATTTGAAGAAGCTTCTTTTGGCCTATCTTACTAATATTCCTCCTTGGTTGGAGATTTTATGTAGATCTTGCCCTACGTTGGAAGAATTATATTTGAACTTCAAAATCTGCTTATTTTGCAATAGGCTATTTGAAGGGTATTATTTTCTGAATATAGTTGCTCTCAATGTAAAGTCTTTGAGGATAGAGTTGAATATAAATGGAGTTTTGAGATTCTACGTTGTTGCACCGAAACTGACGTACCTTTCGATATCTGATCAGACTTCGTTTTATTACTTTCTCCATAATCCAACTACATAAGTCACGGATGAGGAAATGCGCTCGATGGCGGAAGAAATGTCTAGAGTTAGCCATCTTAACCTGCATCTAAAGGGCGAAACCAGTATATATGAGAAACATCCGGTTTTGCCACTCTTTCCTAATTTGACCTATCTTTATACGAGCATAGAGTATATTGGTCTCGATTGCTGGAAGAATTTGCTACTCTCTATGCAATGTTTTCCCAACTTAAAGCATCTTAAGGTGGAAATGGGAACCTATGACGGGTCCAAGCCTCCAAGGCCATGATTTGGTCTGCACCAGATTTTGTACCAGATTGTTTGATCAGTAAGATCAAGAAAATAGAAATATTGGGATTTCGTGGGATGGAGGGTGAGCTCGAGCGGCTAGCTTATATTTTAAGCCATGCAATTGTTTTGGAAGAGCTTTACTTAGATGTTGAGATCAGGTATGAAAATGACAAAGGAGCTCGACTATGGAATTATTGTAATTTTTGTAGGTCCTTGTTTAGTCTTCCAAGGGGTTCTTCCATTTGTGAGATTGTGTATTCAGGACAGTATCTCCGAGCATCAAGCAATGCCTTCAAGAATGGACACCTTTCATGTGAAATGTCCGACTTCTGATTGACATTGCATAGGCAGGTACTGAGTTCTTGTTGATGTATGCACATAGTTTGGTTCTCTTTTCGATGTATGCATATAGTTTGGTTGTACATTGATGTTAATTATTCATTCAAAAAAATTATTCCCTTGCCCAAACTGCTTCCCCTGTTTCTTTTTATTAATTAAACCCACTTTTCCATTTCTTTGTCCCCTTTCTCTAATCATAAAAAATATTGTTTATTCATGCTTTGAATGATCAAGATATTATCTTCCTTTTTATTTAAATTTTTTTTGTTCCAAATGAGGTACAAGACCAGAAAGAAGGGAAAATAAAGCAAAAAACAGAAACTACAAAAAATACAGACGGAGCTTGACTAAGTAGTTACAAGATGGTCTTATGATTTTGTATCTGTTGTCTTGTTTTATAAGCATGAGCAAGAAACATGAACAGAACAAATCTGTGGTTTTATGATCAAGCTAAAACTCCAAATGCTCCAATACCATTGATTTCGTTAGTGATTATTAGTAGCGCTGTCAGTTTGATTGAAAACTGATGGTTAAACTGCAAACTGTTGACCAACTGAACTGAATAAACAGAACTGAATTGACCCAAAACTGAAAAGTAAAAAACCGATAAGTCAATCAGATTAAAGTAAACTGTAATTAACTGAACTGAAACTGAACTGAAACTCAACCGAAACAAATTAAACTGAAAATTAACTGCATGGAAAACCGATTTAAACTGAACTGAACTGAACTGAAAATGAACTGAATTTAACCAAAACTGTTTCAAACTGTTTTTAAGCGAATCGAATCAAAGCGAATAAAACTGTTTTTAAGCGAACTCAATAAAACCGTTGTTAACTGAACCGTATAAAACTGTTTTTAAAGCGAACCCAATTAAACTGAATAAAATAATATCAAACTGTATAAAATAAAATTGTCTAAAACGAAATTGTTTCAAAATGTAACACCTAATTTGGTCATTGTTTCAATTTACCTAAATTATTGGCGTATAATTAGACAAAGATAAGAACACATGGTTTCAATTTTCAACCACCCTTTGTATTAAAAAGATGAATTCTCAATGGTTAAAATTCAATACACAAGACCTTTGTGTATGTTAATAATGAACTTGTATGGACTATGGCGTTATGATTAATCATAAAATCATCTAACTAATTTCAATAAATCAAAAACATCATTTGTTGCAAGAAATGTTATGAATCTTCAAATATAATTCATGGAATCCATCCTTATTAATAAATGTTAATATTTCTGCCATTACACACCCCACTTTAATGACTAATTAATTTGTTCTTATTTACTTCTCCTCAGTGTTCCTTTTACCATTTTAATTATTTGAAGTGCGATTTAATAATTTCAGAAAGTTTAATGAACTATTAAAACAAACAATATAGAACACATGAAAAAAATAGTACCCAAATATCACAGATCAAATGTAAAATACCAAGTACAACTTTTACTTTATATCACAATGTATTTTACAAACTATAACTAACCAAAAAATATAAGAAAAAACATATGGAATATTTCTCTTTACTTTACAATATATTAAAATCCTGAAGACCTAAACCTCACATATCCACTATCTCCGCCCTACAAGACAAAAAACAAAGTTAAAAAGAATAACAAAAAAAAAAGGATGAAACAATTTATGTAATAAGTAACTCACCAAAATACCAACCATACCAAACGTTATATTTTGAAACAAATAAAAAGTTTAAAATTGGACTCTCAGAGTATTTTCATCATTGAGCACATGGCTCCAAAACATTTACCCAAAATGTCGAATACAATTACTTGAATCCATCAAGAAACTATGGGCATCACCTCACTATAGTAATCCAAAATGAGACAACGTGTACTACAGTGAGAGTTCCCAACATAGTAACTTGGGTTTCAATTATTATAATCAACCAAATGAGTTATGTTCTGAAACCTTATTCCGAAAAGGGACAATTATCAAGCTCAACAGAAACCAGCAACAAAACAAGCTCAACAAAATCCAACCATAACGATGTTACGATCAAAAAATTAGAACTTCAAGATTAGTTCTCGGAACATTTTCGTCATCGAACACTTGGCCTCAAAACAATTAACATAATGGCTGAATACTATAACTCAAATCAAACAAGGAACTATTGGCATCACCTCACTATAGTGAGAGTTCTCGACATAGTTACTTGGGTTAAAGTCATTATATTCAACAACATATTCTACTTAATTGCATTTTTATTCATTTCTAAGGTGAAAAATTTAAAACGATCTACAAATAATTCAACAAATAAAAAAGCAGGAAATTCATACTAAGTCACTAACTATTTAGCCGTTAAAATTTCATAAATAAAAACCTACTAAATTGCATTTTTATTAATTAATAAGGTGAAAATTTTAAAAGAACTACAAATAATGCAACAAATAAAAAAGCAGAAAATTCATACTAAATTACTAATTATTTAGTCGTTAAAAATTCATAAAAAGAAACCTACTGATTTGCATTTTTATTAATTAATAAGGTGAAAATTTTAAAAGATCTACAAATAATTCAACAAATATATAATCAGAATTATATTTTATTAATTATTTAGCCGTTAAAAATTCATAAAAAAAGAAAAATTAAACAAATGAATGAAGATAATAAACGAAATCCAACTTCCAATCCAAAAAAAAAATCAACAAATATATAAATCCGAACTCCTAAGAACATCAAAATTCCGTGGTTCAAAAGAAAAAACAAAAAAAAAAAAAATTGAAATTTGAGTTCTTAACTTGGATAGGGTTTTCTTCGAACTTGAACGATGATCTGTGTTTCGACTCGTCAAACTTCAAGAATCTCCTCTTCGTGTCTTCAATCTTCAATCTTCAATCTTCACCAATTTTCATTCTTCTCTTCGTGTGAAGAAATGAGGAGAATTAGAGTGTAGAAGAATCGAAAGTTAAGAGGCGAATTGACAAAGAGTTTTTTTTTGAAGATTTTGAGTTTTGAGATCATAAATGGTGAAGAATGGAAAGTTGAGAGGCGAAGAAATCAGAAATGGTGGTGCAAGCCGTGCAACTGTGCGAGTGTGTGAGTGTTTGAGAGAGAGACGAATTTCTGAGAATGATCTAGATTCTAGGGTTTTATTTTTGTGTTATGTTTATGTGGTTAGGTTAAAGTTAGAATATATATTTGGAGGCAAGAATAGGTTTTTATTTTGGGCCAGCCCAACTTCCCAAATGCCCAACAAAGTGCAAACCAGTGATTAGTGAACCATTAGTCCATTACCATTTAGGCATTTATCACACGCATAGAAATTAGTTAGATATAATTATTATTATTATTATTATTATTATATTATTATTATTATTATTAGGAAACAACGTATTATTATTATTATTATTATTATTATTATTATTATTATTATTATTATTATTATTATTATTATTATTATTATCTTAAGCATTATTTATATATTTTTTAATATTGAACTTCTTGGTTTTTATGATTTGGTGTTGATTTTAAGAAATTATGCGTGTGTTGATGTTATGATGTACATATATCATAATGAATAGGAAAATTAGTTTATACTCGCATGTGTAGAAAGTTAAGAGATTAAATCAAAGATTATTATTATATTTATATGATACATGCGTATAGTTATAAGTCTTTCATTGTTCTTATTGGATAACAAATTGTTTCGATTCAATTAGATGTTTTGAGTTTGAAAGTGAATAACTGAATATAGCTTAATGACGCTTAACTGCAATGGACCATCAATTTATATTGGATAACAAATTGTTCTTATGAATGTACCATCAATCAGTGACTTATATACTCAAAATGCAATACATATATCTGCACAGTATACTGATCTAGTTTAGCCTAATGATTAACCAACTACACTGATTTTTGTCACAGTATACTCGTATTACTACATTAGCTTGTGTTTATCGACTTTAATCATCATCATCATCACTAAATTATGATCATTCACCATTATAAATCATCACCACCTTGATCATTTATTAGTTTATACTCACATGTGTAGAAAGTTAAGAGAATACATCAAAGATTATTATTATATTTATATAATATAAGTGTATAGTTATAAGGCTCTCATTGTTCTTATTGGATAACAAATTGTTTCGATTCAAGTAGATGTTTTGAGTTTGAAAGTGAATATAGTTTAATGACGATTAACTGGAATGGAGTATTGTTATCCTTAACAAACTTATCGACTTATATTGACACATATTAATCTAATTCAATAACGTGTTTACAGTTTTAAAATTGATTTAACTTAAATACTATTAACTTGAATGCAGGATTGATACTATGTGTGATTCTATCAACTTATTATAAGTCACTGATTGATGGTACATTCATATATCTCATCCCATGACAACTTGCATCAATTGAATTAGATGTTTTAGTTATGAAATGAATTTAACTTAAAGACTATTAAACTCAAATAAATGATTGTTATCTTGAATTAGTTTATCGACTTACATTGGCCTCATGAATCTCATCCGACAACAACTTATGCTAATTCAATTAGATATTTTTAGTTTCAAAATTAGTTGAAATTAAACATGACTAAGTTAAAATAATATAGTTATGTTGAATCAACTTAATGACTTATATTTATACATCCATCTAATCCAATAACTACATATTAGCTCAATCATATGTTTTATGTTTCAAAATGCATTTCACATAAAGACGATTAACTCAAATATCGTATTGTTATTTTGAATTAGCTTAGCAGCTACCATTGGCACATTCATTATGTACAATAATAAATACTTGGATTATTTAAGTAGATGTTTTTTGTTTCAAATTCCATTATACACTGGAAGACGATTAGCCTAATGATTAACCACTTATATTAACTGATTTATACACTAATGCATCATTTTCAATCATCATCTTCATCTTTGACCACAACCAATCACCAATTCATCATTGATAGTTACACATTGGAAAACTATAGAATAATGAAGAATTTGAAATTGAATTTTTCAATATCAGCCAAATGTTGAACCTTTAATAAAGTAATTTTACAGAAAATATAGCAACTTCAAAATGCGCTTTTGTAGACAAATATAGATACGTCTCTTGGTGCTATCATTGTTTTCAACAAGTTTAACCGATGTGACAAAAGTTCAACTGAGTTGAAAATCCCTGCAATGAATAATGGCTTGACCCGAAGCGAGGCCCGAAGGGAAAAGTTGTACATGGCATAACCAATATCAAGTTTCACCCGAGCCGATGCGGATTTACCTAAGAAACTGAAATTAACTGAATCCGAACTGAAAATAACTGTTTAAATGATAGTAATAGGTAAAAAGTCAACTGTTTAAACCCAAACTGTACGGGTCAAACCAAAAGACAACTGTAAACTGAACTGAACTTAACTGAAAATTGAATTAACTGTATGGATTGAAACTGAAACCGAAAAAGTTTAAACTGAATCAATTAATCTCGAAAAAATGAACTGAATTAACTGAACTGAAGTCAACTGAACTGTTTGGTTTGAACCAGAACTGAACTGGTTAACTGAATTGACACCTCTAATTATTAGTAGTAGTTTCAAATTGCTGGTTTTTGTCACGTTTAAATTTCTTGAGGCATAACACTGGTGAGATATATGATGTCTACAAAGATGCATCCATCTTTGTTGAGCATTTCTGAGCTCATTTCTTAAAGACTGATTTTTCTTAATAACATGTGCAGATTGCGTGACAAGATTCTGACTTGTTTAAGCTGGTGACTTTGTTATACTTACAGCAAATAGATTGGGAGGAGATTGAACAAAGATTGCATGGAGAATTGCAATTTAAAGGAGCCTTTTTTTTGTTTTGTTTTTCAAATATTACATGGAGAATTGCAATTCTGCTAAAATTACGCAGATGCTGTATTTGACTGATGAAGAGAGCAAAGTTTGTATAGTACTATAGTATGTAATACTTCAATATATCCATTTCTATTCAGATTGCAGTTATAGTTGCTATGTTGCCTTAAACTACCAAATTCCGGCAGTGTCGACGAGGATGGGGCCTAGGGAGGTATAGGAGTTGCTGGGACTCGAGGAGAACTAACAAGGAGTTTTAGGATTCAGAGGGAGCACTTTGAAAAGATGGCAACCAATTTCACTACTTAAGAAGTTATGTCAGTTCATCTAAAGTAAGCCTCGACTCATTGGCAAATGCCTTGTTAAAAAATGAATGTCAGCAATTATAGGAGTGATGATATAGGTGCACAATTGCTTGAAATTAGAGGGAGCGAGATGTCTAGATAGTGAATAAAAATATAGAGGAAGGGGTTACATTATTCAGATAAGAGAAGTTATGCTTAGGAGGAAGGAAGGAAAAAGTAGGAAGAGAGGTTTACATTATTTAGATAAGAGAGGTTTACATCATTCAATAATGATTAGAATAAATTAGTAGTAATATATATGAAGTGTAGTGATAAAAGAAATTATGCAATATAAATCATATACTCTTTTTGTCATTGAGGTGTCAATAAACTAATAATGGCTTGTTTAATTAGGTATATTTTTGCATATATAGCTTATCTAGAACAAATCCAAACTACGTCAAATGATTAGATGTGTGATTCAAACGATTCAATTAGTAAAAGCAAGTTTGAAATAAGGTGAATTTATGTCGCCAAATTGTCACACTTACTATGTCTATAAGAATAGAGAAAGACGGGATATCTAATAATTGTTAGAAATCTAACTTTTGAAATATGAGTGTGAGGGCATTTTAGTAATTTCACTTGAAGTGATGCTCACCAATATCTTTACTCTATATTTAGAAATCTAACAATTAGATATCTAGCGTTTCTTATAACAAGATATATATTAGAACTCCAATAATGAGATCGCATAATTGCCTCTAACACATAATATAATAATTAATAGAGTTCTTTGTCAGAAACAACCTTTTAAAACCATTTTTTTTGTGAAAAACATCCTTTTAAAAGTTATTTTGCAACTTACAACCTAAAACCAAATTTTTTTTGCGAAATGAAACCTTTTCTGGAATTCCGTCATTGAATGTTAAATATTGGGCGTTGTCCGTCAGGTTTTTCGTTCCCTCCTTTTTTCCCCTTGTTTCCCTCTCTTTCTCTCTCATCCTCACCAAAATTTGTAAGCTTTTTTCCCCAAAAACACCTATTGCCTCTCTTTCCCTCTCATTCTCACCAAAAACTGTAAGCTTTCTTCCCCAAAAATAAAATTAGGTTTCCCGCTCACCAAAATCTGAAATTTCTCTTCCCCTTCAACAATGGTGAAATGTGAGTGTGGTTTGCGGTGGCATCAAGGACTTCTTGGACACATGATAATTTGGCGAGAAAGTTCGTGGCTTGCAAATTCTAGAATCAGCAGCTGAGTGAATAAACCTCCTTTTTTAATGTAATGGCAGGAAAGCTTAGGAAGGTCAGAGACTGAAAGTTTAAGGTCTTCCACGGTGGAAGGATGAGCAGGAAAAACAGTTGATTTTGAGATGATTGTGACAGAGGAAGAAGATGAAGACAGTCAACGCCCATTATTTAACAGTCAATGACAGAATTCCAGAAAAGGTTTCATTTAGCAAAAAAATTTTGGTTTTAGGTTTCATTTCGCAAAAAAAATTGATTTTAGGTTGTAAGTTGCAAAAAAAACTTTTAAAAGGTTGTTTTTCACAAAACAGTGGTTTTAAAAGGTTGTTTTTGACAAAAAAACTCTAATTAATATGGGTGCTCTTAAAAAATTAATATAGGGAAAAGCAAAGTTATTACATTAAAAAAATTAGGAGAGATGAGAGACTATATTAACACATAGACCCCACCACTAGTGGAAAAAAGCCCAACTGATCAGGTCAAATCGGGCTTAACTAATCCGGAAATGGACCGGATCAGTTCGGCTAGGAGCAGTTGACATTTTATCAACTGATTCGGTTTTGAACCGGATCAGATAACACCTAACTGCTACGGTTCAAAACCGAATCAGTTGATAAAATGTCAACTGCTCCTAGCCCAACTGATCCGGTCCATTTCACCTTATAACCCAAATATAACATATAAACAATATAAAAAGAAATTAGGATGTGGTGTACTAGTATTCTAAAAAAGTAAGGATGTATTCTATTCACCTTAGAAAAATAAACTGATTAATTTTAAATTTTTAATCAGATGTAAAATTTATATCTGATTTAGTCCACAGTTCATGCATGTAAGTTTTGGGGAAGCCTTGCAAGATCATTTGATTAATAACCCAAACTATCATGTTATAGTGATAATACATTTTGCGAAAATCAAGTTTTGACAAGGTAATTAAGTGCTACATATTTTGCTTATGATTTTGGTTTTTTGGTAATTCACAAGACAAAGTTTTCACTTAAGTAAACTCATGTGATAACAATCAACTGATTAAATTTAGCAAAATTTAATGGATATTTCCAAATTTGGTAGGTGGGTAGTTACTAAGTTTCGGGAGTTAGCAACTCATAATAAAAATATAAGGTATCATGAACTTGAAAATCGGCTGGGTTTTAAGGCTAACGACTAACTGACTTTGTTTTTTTTTTTTTGGATGACCGACACTCATTGGTTTTATGCTTAGAAATCTTGTTATTATTGTTTCCACAATATCTAATATTACATGCGTTTATTGATAAAAAATACAGTCTTTAAAAAATAATCCCAACTTTGGATTATTTTAGAATAATCCCAACTTTAGGGGGTACCTTCTCAAAGTAATCCGAACTTTTAATTTTCTATATATTATAGACCTAAACTGGATTATCGTAGGCAAAAGAAGTGATAGTTTGGTTTATTATGAGAAGATCCCCTCAAAAGTTAGGATTATTCTGGATTAATCCAAAGTTGGGATTATTTTGAGAAGAAAGGTGAAAGTTGGGATTATTCATGTCAATTTTCCCTAAAAAATAATCAAACTTAAAAGGAAAAATTAACACCAATAGTCCCAACTATTATTCACCTTCTTATCTTAACCCCAACTAATGTTTAACTCAGAATCTCAACTTTATGAGTTTCCTTCTAAAAAACACTTCATAGTGACTATAGGTTATCAAAATGCGATTCGGGCCGGGCCGCCACTATTAAAAATCGGCCCGCACAACGGGCCGTGCCAAATTTTGAGCCGATTTTTGTTGCCTAAAGGCCACTTTTTCAGGCCAAATTTTAGACTAAAAAGTCATATTTTGCTTGGCCAAAGCCCTTCCAAACCAAAAAAAAATCGTGCCAGAAACCGGGCTCGGAAAATTTGCCTAAACCCGAGCATTTTTCGAGGCGGGCTATCTTTTATTAGCTCTGATAGTGACTTACAATCTTTTGTACTGGTTAAATTATTTGTTTTTTTTAGGAAAAATAAAAAACTACCTTTTATAACCAACTTTTTTCAAAAAACTACCTTTTGAAATTTTTCTTTCAAAAAACTACCTTATATAACATCTTCCTTTCAATATACTATCAATAAACGACAATCGCCCTAGGTGTTGCTGCCGATGTAGTAGCAAGAAAAGAAGAGAGAAACGATAGGGGAGGAAAGAATAGCAATTTACGATGACTCAATTGTTATTGATTAAACCCCATTTATGGCAAAATGGTAGTATATTGAAACAAATTTGTTATATAAGGTAGTTTCTTGAAAGAAAATTTTTTTAAAAAATTGATTATAAAAGGTAGTTTTATGAAATTTTCCCTTTTTTAAACACATATCTAGGCTTGCATCTCTCTCTAATCTTGGGCCCCACCACCACTAATGCTTTGCATAGCCAATCCGCGGACAGTGCACCCAGGTGTACAGTGAGCTCACTGAGTTGTGTGCACCTAGACCAAAACGACAAGAGGGAAAATGTAAAATGCGAGGGAAGATTTTTTTTTTTTTTGACAATGTGGAAATTGTGCATTAATAAAAAAACGAAAGTACAACGTAATGCTAATACAACCAAACAAACACAAAGAAAACTAAACTGAGCGATACTCGCTCTTACTTAACAATTAGAAAAACAGAAATAACTTAATCTAGGATAAAACTGCTCGATCTGGAGATTCGATTTGATAGATAACTGTAGTAAAATACTTCTTCTGATGGATGACATTCGCCATAACCCTGACGAACAGAATGGGAGGAGAGGGCTGATTTCACAAGCGGGGCAGCAAAGTAACAACGAGATTAGGAACTCGCAACAGGACCAATCCCAGTGACCTTCTGTCAAGTGGGACCATTCCTTTGTGACTCGATACCCTTTTGGAAGGGTATATCAGGCTTCTCCTTTGATGAGAAGCTCAAGAGAGTTGACGCGCTATGAGCCCAATTGACAAATTGGGGAGCCGTCTTCAGATATCGTTTTGTCAAGGCAATGATTGTGAAAATCATTACCAAGCGAGATTGAAATCTAACCATTGTTACGTTAGATCTCGAAGAACCATAAAATCGGATAAAACACACCCCATCCATGAAATCTTTTGCCACGCAAACCCTAACCAATCACATAACCCGGATCCAACCTCTTGAAGACAAATACAACCTCCAGCAGTTAACCAAAATATCAAGCAGGTTAAGATAACAAACAACAAGACCATAATAATACAACCAAGAACTAACAACGGAATGTGCACAACCACCGGAAACCGGAAGCGAGACACAATACTAATTGGGGAGGGGGAAGGGGAGGCCCAAAAGTAAACTACCCGACACAACACTAAAAGGGGGAAGGGGGTAGGGGATGCCCGACAACGTGACCGACGGATCTAGGGGGAGGGTATACCTGATCAACTCCAGCCCGGCCCGGTCAAAAAAATTTTTTTTTGGGCGGGCTTTGGACAAGCAAAAAAACACTTTTTAGCCTAAAAAATGGGCCCGGCCCGTTTTGGCCCGCAAAAGCCCGTTCGGCCCGGCCCGAAATACTGGGCTTTGGGCAAAAATTTTTGGCCCGGATTTGGGCCCGGCCCGCAAGATGGGCACTTTTTTTTGTTCGGCCCGGCCGTGTTTGATCGGGTCTAGGGGAGGGGGAGGGGGAAGCCCGGACCGACAACCGGGGAGAGGGGGGGGGGGGAAGCCCAACCCGGAGACCACGTGGGGGAAGTGGGAAAGGGACGCCCAAAACAACAAACGGAGACCACGAAACAGGGGAGGGGGGGAGGGAAGCCCAAGACGAAACTAGGCGACTAACTCGCCAACGACCACAACCACTAGGGGAAGGGGGAACTACCGACGACGAAGCGGTGGTGCGACGCTTCTAGAAGTGGGGAATGAGGAAGGAAGACCGAAGATTGACGAGGAGAAGAAAGACCCGAAAAAAGAAAAGACTTACTGACTTTCCGGCGCGACGGGGACTGGGGTGGGGAACAATAGTCCTTTGCCGACGACGAGACCACTTTGACCAGCTGTTTCGCCGACAAAACGAATGGACGACAAAAGAAAACTCGACATGACCAAAACAGGGACGACGAAGGAACGAAAAAAAAAAATCGAAAAAAAGAAATCGAAGCCGAAGCAGGCTCGCCGGCAACCCCTGCGGCCACTAGCGAGCCTGCAGCGGAAGGCTTAAGTTTTTGTAGGGTTTTTGTTTGGGAGGGGGCCGAGAGAAAAATTAGGGTTTTTGTTAATTAAGTTTGCTCGTGTTAATACTAAGGTACGTAGTTAGGTGGTGATCTTTTTGCTCAGAGTTGACTAGTTATACTATTGATTTAATTGCGGGGGAAGATTAGTAGCAACATAATGGATTAAATATCCAATATTATACGGTGAAATTTATCAGCTTGCTAGCAACTAACTTCTCCTCCACCAAAATAGGAGATAAGTTTCCTTTACTATTTTTTTTTCCTTTTTTTGTTGTTGTTACCTTTGGTAAATTTGTTTTCTCTCTCCAAAATATCTCAAGGTTTGAAACAAATACCCTGATATTTTTCCTTCCATCAATATATTTTACTTGTAAATAAAAAGAAAATCAGGTGATTATGAAAAAAAAATTAAACCAAATATTAATTTGTTTTATTTTACGGAATGCGTGATATCAGTCATAAAAAAACATTAATTAAATTAAAAGAACATATTTTATAGGTAAAAAGAATACATAGTTCAAAATTATATCATTTCATAAAAAAGAATATGGGTCATAATGGATAAAAATGTAAAAGAACATACTCCATCACATTAAAAAAACATATTATCTAGGTAAAAAGAACATTTAGTTTAAAATTACCTCATTTCATAAAAAGAACATCTTGTCTAGGTAAAAAGAAAAGATGCACAGACATATACTATATATCGTCCCCTGCAATTTTCATAACAAAATCCAAATTTTGTTTCTCCTAAATTTTTTGTTTTAGTGTTTTACATTCATTTTTGTGATTTCTAATAGATTTTTGTTTCTCAATTCTTATATGCACATGTTCTTTTATAATCAATTGGTATTGTTTTATACCTTTAAGTGCTTTTCACAATATAGTGTTTCGTAAAGTGTACAAAAAAAAAAAAAAAGTAAAATAGTACATTTGACTAATTAATCCATCATTTATAATGTTTGGTCAGATCATAAAATATATCTAGAATATAAAAAAATTAAATTTGTAAGTTAGGCCCCGTTCTTTTGAACTTATTTTGACTGAAATTAAATTAAATTAACTGAAATTAACTGAACTAACCTGAAATTAAATTAACTGAACTGGACTGAAATTAAATTAACTGAACTGAAATTAAATTAACTGAACTTAAATTAAATTAAATTAACTGAAATGAGAGAAACTATTATTATTGTTATTATTATTATTATTATTGTTATTTTTTATTAATATTAATATTATTATTATTATTATTATTATTTATTATTATTATTGTTATTTTTTATTAATATTATTATTATTGTTATTATTTATTATTATTATTTATTATTTAATTTAAGTTCAGTTAATTTTAACTTTATATTAATAATAATAATAATAATAATAATAATAATAATAATAATAATAATAATAATAGAAACAATAACAATAAATAATAATAATAAATAAATTATAAATTATAAATAATAATAAAAATAAATAATAAATAATAATAAATAATAAATAATAAATAATACCAATAAATAATAATAATAATAATAATAATAATAATAATAATAATAGTAAATATAATAATAACTATAATAATACTAATTAAATAAATAAATAATAATAATAAATAATAAATAATAAATAATAAATAATTATTAATAAAAAATAAATAATAATAATAATGATAATAATAATATTAAATAATAATAATAATAATAATAAATAATAAATAAAAATAATGAATAATAAAAAATAATAATAATAATAATAATAATAATAATAATAATAATAATAATAAATGATAATAATACATAAAAAATAACAAATAATAAATAATAAAAATAATAATAATAATAATAATAAATAAAGATAATAATAATAAATAAATAAATAATAATAATATAATAATAATAATAATAAATGATATTAAATAATAATAATAATAATAAATAGAAAATAATAATAAATAATAATAATAATAATAATAATAAATAATCATAATAAATAATAATAATAATAAATAATAAATAATAATAATAAATAATAATAGTAATAATAAACAATAATAATAAAGCTAAAAATAAGAAAAAATAAATAATAATAATAAAAATAATCATAATAAATAATAATAATTATTATTATCATAAATAATAAATAATAATAATAATAATAATAATAAGAATAATATTAATAAATATTAAATAATAATATTAATTATTATTAATATGATAAATAATAATAATAATAATAATCATAATCATAATAAATAAAAAATAATAATTTAAACATTACATAAGATGAACTAAACTGAAATTAACTGAAATTAACTGAACTAAACTGAAATTAAATTAACTAAACTGAAATTAAATTAACTGAACTGAAATTAAATTAAATTAACTGAAATTAAATTAACAGAACTGAAATTAAATTAACTGAACTGAAATTAACTGAAATAAACTGAAATTAAATTAACTGAACTGAAATTAACTGAAAATAAGTTCAAAAGAACAGGGCCTTAATATCACATATATGATCCTTTTGAATACCATTTACTTATATTATCGTCAAGATATCTAGCAATACTATCATTGAGATAATAGTTGTTTGTTTTTAAATTAATGAAACGTCCACCCTTTTCCTTCAATAATGCTAAAATGGGTATTAATTCCTGAAATGTGCCGAAGTTTAAATTAATTCCCCGGGTACCGTCCACGTAGGACGGCACGCGAGAATTTTGTTTTTTAACAAAACCGCTACTCCAAGTAGCGGTTAATACCAATAATGTAAAGTTGACCGCTACTTCAAATAGCGGTTATATGATGTCCCTGAGACAAGTTATAAAAGGGATGTATATAAACCGCTACTTGAAGTAGCGGTTTACTACGAAGCAAAAAAAAAAAAAAATGATTTTTTTTTTTTTTTTTGTTTTTGAGTAAAACCGCTACTTCAAGTAGCGGTTTTTACCATATATACTGTTTTCAAATAACTTGAAGTTAACCGCTACTTCAAGTAGCGGTTTGCTTTGAAAAAAACAATTTTATGGCGTGCCGTCCTACGTGGACGGTATCCATGGAATTAATTTGAACTTGGGCACATTTCAGGAATTAATACTCATTTTAGCATTATTGAAGGAAAAAATTCACATGATCTGCAAAATGAAGTTGGGTTCAGTTGATAAATCTCCCACATGTCAACTGAAATTCAGAATGTTTTATTATTGTTTTTTTTAATGTAGCATTTGATATTTATGTATTCCATGCGTTTGATTTATATAGTTTTGCGTTTTGGCTCAAGACTATGTAGTTCTCTGTGGTCTCGAGACCATCTACATAATTACGCTTCCATACCACTACATTGATAGGCTGTCGTACACCTGTCAAAAATAATTCATGCAAAACCTTCTAACAATGTAGTAGGGTAAGTAGGGTCGAATCCACAGAGTGATGGATGTTTTAATCTAGCTTCTGAGGTATAGAGAAACTAAACAAGATCAGATTTATTATAATTAAGGTTCTAAACTAATAAAATATGAAAATCAAACTAAAAAGATCTAGGGCAATGGTTCACCATGTTTATACTTATAATCTATCAAAATATCATCAATAGTTCAATTAATCAGATATCTAGAGCACAGGTTAATCCTACGGTTGGGTCATAACGCTCTCAAATCAACATATGCTAGTATGGTCGCTCAACATAATCAGATTTGCTAATTGTAGGTAAGCCTCTAAAGAGTACTATCTCTCTATCTATGACTCGATATTAGCAATATTTAATCAGACAATTGATCAGATTGCAAGATTAACAATAAAAACAGTAATCAATTAGAGAAATCAATAACTAATCAAACCATGAATAAATATCAATCAATAATCATATCATATAAACATGGATTCCTAAATCCTAGAAAATAAGACTACTCAATCATGAAACAAAGAATAAAAACTACATCTACTAAGGAAAACATAATGAAAGAAATCAATTAAAGGAAGAAATAGAACTCATGAATTAATGAAGAGAAAAGAGAAACTAGGGTTTGCAACTAGAAACTAGAGAGAAAAAGATGAAGAGAAAACTAAACTAAACCTAGAAACGCAGAATTATAAGATGTCCTAATCGAAAATACTAAAAGCCTATTTATAGTTTTTACAAAATCGGCTAAAAAAGGCAAAAATTAAAGCTCCCGAAAAACCGCCCGGTCGGGCGACGATGTTCTGAATTTACGAGCAAAGGGGAGATTCCACCCGATCGGGCGCGTAAAAATTTTTGGCGCCTCTTTCGCCCGGTTGACCAGGCGAACAAGTCTTGTGCTTTGATGAAGATTTCTTCTCGCCCGGTCGCGCCTGGTCGACCGGGCGGGAAAACTGCGATTTTGCGTCAACTTGCAAAGGCTGCATCTCTCGAACCAGAAGTCCATTTGGGGCGTGTGACCTATCGTTTTCAAGTCTAGTTTCCAACCCAACTGAAATTTCTTGCTTATCAATTTTATATCAAAAGTTATGATCAAAATAGTGAACAGGTGTCAGTTTTGGCACTTCTTTCACTAACTCTTTGCTTCATTCTAACTCGAAATTGTCCCAAACGGATGCAATGTGATCCTTGTGCAAGATATCTTCATCCTCAATGGTTAATAGGCCTGATCTTAGATAATCATAATCAATTTGCCTCAAAATAACCTGAAAATCATTGAAACACGCAAACGGAGAGT
Source organism: Beta lomatogona (assembly GCA_947646795.1). Lineage (NCBI taxonomy): Eukaryota > Viridiplantae > Streptophyta > Magnoliopsida > Caryophyllales > Amaranthaceae > Beta > Beta lomatogona. The sequence continues at coordinate 953,659 of CANSNZ010000789.1, read as the reverse complement.
AGTAGAGCACAACTTACGTAATTCATGCCATTATGCACCTAACTCTAAAAGGAGTTCTAAATGCAATCAAAATGCATCTAAAAACTATATATAAAAGTGACACATCACACATCATCATAACACAACCCCCATCATTAGTCGGTCAACATCAACCATACTCCCCTTTTCAGTATTATTTTTCCCCTTTTCTATTCTGTTGCTTTTAACAATATTTATGCTCAAATTTGCAATTTTTTTTCCTGAGAAATATTCTTTCTTCAGTTTCTCAAAGAAGGAATATGTATAAAAGATTCATCTAACCAATACTGAAAATATCAACAACAACATCTAGGGGTATGCGGTCTGGACCGGTGGGCCAGACCGAAATATTTAAACTTTGTGGATCGGGCCGGATATAAATCCGGACTCAAGACTTCTATATACACATAACAAAAATTTTCCATTTTGGTCCGGTTTGGATATATAAATATAATCTTTATTGAGTCAAACAAGTCAATAATCTTATGTATCTACTATTTTGTTACATATTTATAATTTTGTACATTAAAACAAATATGGAAAATATTAAATAATGTAAAATCCAAAATTGTACATCTTATATCTTATCACATTTGAATGCACCCGTCTAGATAATATGCATTTAATATATGGAATAAAAATGTTCTTATTAAACAAAAAATATTAAGTGTATATTGTTCTACAGCTTTTGATGTAATCGATACTTTGCAATATATGAAATTGTAAAATTATATTTCTGAATCCAGTACGATTCCGCATGCACCCCAAAATTCTATCAGGTTCCTCCATCGTTGAAGAATCTAATTAGAGGTTTGATATGTGCTATTATATAGTGCATAAATATGACGTTTTGTTATGCTTTAATGGTGGTTTTGCTCGGTCTTTATCACTTCTTGCTAGTACTCTTTATTTGCAATTCATTGATGTAATTAGAGAGTATTAAAGGATTATTTGGAGCATGATTAAACCGCAAACAAGTGTTGGTTTCATTGTGAGGTTTGGTGTCATTGTTGGGGAGAAGTGTGAAGCATTGAACAAGTTTTTGAAGCCAATAAAGTGAAGAAGGAAGAAGAGTAATGATGCGGGCAGCGGGCCGCGGCTCCGGGAGCAGCGGGGTGCGGCCGAATCGGTCTCGCAACCTTTTTGTGGAGCGACGAGCAGCGGGCCGCGGCTTTTAGGCGGGGCGCGCGGCTATTGTCGAGTAGAAGTGATTTTTCGGCCGACTTCTATAGTTTTAATTGGTTATTTTTGCTTGTTTTTGGAGCAACTATATAAATACTTGAGTAATTAGTTTTTAGGTCATCTTTATCATTAGAAATATTTGAGAGGGTTTGGTGAATATCTTTTGTTGGCTCAACTTTCATGGAGAACTAAAACCTTCTCTTTCTTGGATCAATTAATTGAAGCTTTTGGATTACAATAGTTGTGAGATTTCTTCTCTTTTATTCTCTCTTGAATATCAATTATTCCTTTGCTCTTCTTTATATAATTAATATTTATTATTGCTAGATTGATCAACTAGTTGTAATTTATATTGATTGATTGCTAGGTTTGATTCTTGAATCCGTAATTGTTCAATTCATCTTATCAAAGTAGCAACATTTGATTGTTAATTCTCACTTTCCTTGATTAATAATTGAAAGAAGGAATAGTTGTATTGATTGATTGCAACTGCTTGTGTTGAACTTATCATTCTTTATTGATTTCGTTATTCTTAAAGCGGCTATTAAATTGAATTTGAGTGCGTTCTTGAATTGTTTAATAGTTAGGGTTATTGGTGAATGCTTTTCATTCTTAATAACTATTATCATTGAGAAATTGGGATTTTTGAGTCCACAATAAAGTATTCAAGAGTGTCTAATTGAGGTGATTTCTATGATCAACTAATAATTCATTAGTGGATATTTAATTGACCAAGAATTGTTATCTTTTGATTTATTCCCCTTGATTATTTGCTTTTATCTAGTTTAATTACTTTAGTCCTTATTTGAATCCTAAAACCCCATCCTTGTTACTTCAAACACTTAAATCATTAGGTGTTTTCTTCATTACACACATTAGGAAGTCCCTATTTCCCGGTGGATACGAACTCTACTTCCCTAACTACCATATTAGTGTCAGTAGTGATTTAATTTGGTGCATATACGACAAAGGCTTACCAAATTTTGGCGCCGTTGCCGGGGCATTTAGGCAACATCTTTTTAATTGTGTGTTTTTGTAGAGTCGATTAGGCTATTCTTGTCTATTCTTTTAATTTACTTGCTACTTGCTTGAGTTTATGGTAAACACTCGTTCTACTAACGAAATTTTTTTGCAGTTAGACCACGAAATTGAAAGAACTCTTTACGATTTCGGAAGGAATTGAGGAGCATTTTCCGTGAACTACCTTTTGCATTGGAATTTGAAGAAGACAAGATGATCGAAACTCGAACTTTGAAGGAGCTCACGGCTCCGGATCTTAATCAGCAACCTCTCCCGCATTACTTTCCCTAAACTAGATGAAGGTGCCACTTTTGAGCTGAAATCGGGGTTGATACATCTATTGCCTACCTTCCATGGGGTGAAAGGAGAAGATCCCAACAAACACCTTTCCGAGTTTCATGTGGTTTGCACTGGTATGAAGCCAAGCGGGGTGACAGATGAATAAATTAAATTAAGAGCCTTTCCTTTCTCTCTCAGGGATGCGGCAAAGGATTGGTTATACTATCTCCCTCCGGGTAGCATCACAACATGGGCTCAGATGAAGAAGTGTTTTCTTGAAAAGTACTTCCCAGCTACAATATCTTCGAGCCTTAAGAAAGCAATCAGTAATGTTGAGCAGAAAGATGATGAATCTTTATATGAGTACTGGGAGCGTTTCAAGAAGTTGTGTGCTAGTTGCCCCTACCATGGCTACTCTGAACAGGACCTCGTTCTGTATTTTTATGGTGGTCTTTCAGATGAAGATTTGAGAATGGTGAATGCAGCAAGTGGAGGGGGTATTATAAACAAGACTCCATCAGCAGCAAATGAGTTGATATCGGAGTTAGCTGAAAATTCAAGGCAATTTAGTCGACGTTCTTCTACACGTCGGGTAAATGCAGCTAGCTCTAGTACATCTGAATTGGAGAGTCAAGTAGCTGGTTTGACCTCATTGATGCGTGAGTTCATGGTGAGTGCTAAGTCTGCACAAGTGAAGGCATGTGGTATTTGTACTTCTATGGGGCATCCTACTGATTCATGCCCCCAACTTCAAGAGGAATATACTGAGTAGGTGAATGCAGCTGGTTTCCAAGGGCAAGCCCCTCAAAGAAAATATGATCCTTAGTCAAATACCTTTAATCCGGGATGGAGAGATCACCCGAATTTTAGGTATGGAAACTTGCAAGGCAATCAGCAACAGCAAAATCCTACAGGCAATCAGCAGTTCCAGCAGTACAGGCAACCGTTCCCTAAACCTCAAGGCCAAAGTTCTAATTCGAGCATGTCAACTGAAGATATGATTAGAGCTCTCACTTCAATGTGACTAATATGCAACAGAATATGGTCCAATTTCAACAAGAGACCAAGTCTAGCATTTAAAATTTGGAGAACCAAGTTAGCCAGATCTCTGGAGCTGTGAGTAGACTTGAAGCAAGGGATTCGGGGAAGCTTCCATCTCAACCCGAGCTTAATCCTAAGCAGCAAGCCAATGCGGTCACATTGAGAAGTGGGAAAGAGTTGCAAGAGACAGTGGTGGCAAAGACTAGAGCTAAGGACCGAGTAGGAACTGAAGAAGAAGAGGTTGAACCAAGCTCCACTGCTAATCCTCCACCTTTGTCATCTTATGAGCCGGTTCCACCTTTTCCTGAGGCTTTACAAGAGACTCGCAGGTTAGAAAAAGACAAGGATATTTATGAGACTTTCAGTAAGTGCGAGGTAAACATTCCTCTCCTTAATTTAATCAAAAGTGTTCCTAGATTTGCTAAGTTTTTTGAAAGAGTTATGTACTGTCAAAAGGAAACACATATTAACAGGTAAGGAGAAAGTAAAGGTAAGTGCTCATGTGTCTGCTGTATTTCAGAAGAAACTTCCGAAGAAATGTAGTGACCCTGGCATGTTCACTATTCCTTGTACTTTAGGAGATACTAAGTTCTCTAGGGCTATGTTAGATTTAGGTGCATCAATTAATGTGATCCCCTACTCTCTTTATAAATCTTTAGAACTTGGTCCTTTGCATGAAACCGGTGTGGTCATTCGGTTAGGCGATAGGTCTAATGTCTATCCAAAGGGTGTTGTTGAGGATGTGCTTGTCATGGTCGATAAACTGATTTTTCCTGCTGATTTCTATGTGCTTGATATGGAGCATGATGCACAAGCTACCCCTATTTTGTTAGGAAGGCCTTTTCTGAAAACTGCTAAGACTAAGATTGATGTCTTTACTGGTTCTTTAACCCTGGAATTTGATGGGGAAGTAGTGGAATTCAACATTTATGATTCCATGAAGTTCCCTACTGATGACCATTCTCTATGCTCCATTGACATTGTAGAGCCTTTAATGCAAAATGTTTTTGATGTTGATGGAACAGATGAGTTGTTAATAGCGGTTGATAATAGTTTGATTGATGATAACTTGGATTTTTCATTGTCTACTAACTTACAGGAGATGGTGGCGGAGTTGAATGAGCACTCTAAACTCCCTACTATGCCACCGAGTTTTAAATCCATTCCACTAACCTTGCCTGTGGAGAAAACTTTGCCATCTATTTTGCAGGCACCCGAGGTGGAATTGAAACAACTTCCCTGACCACTTGAAGTATGCGTTCCTTGGTGAAGGAGATACCCTACCAGTCATTATTTCAAGCAAACTCACTAAGGAACAAGAGGAGAAGTTGATTTCAGTGCTCAAGAAGTACAAGTTAGCCATTGGTTGGACCATTGCCGACATCAAAGGCATAAGTCCATCTACTTGCATGCATCGAATATTGTTGGAAGATGATGCCAAGCCAGTGAGACAGCCTCAGCGGAGATTGAATCCACCTATGATGGAGGTGGTGAAGAAAGAGGTAATCAAGTTGCTACAAATGGGAATTATATTCCTTATCTCAGATAGCAAATGGGTAAGTCCTACACAAGTGGTGCCAAAGAAGTGCGGGTGTAATCTGTTGTGAAAAACCAACAAGGTGAGTTATTTCCCACTTGAGTTCAGAATGGGTGGAGGGTTTGTATTGATTACCATAGACTCAATGCGGTAACTAGAAAAGACCACTTCCCCTTACCCTTTATTGACCAAATGCTTGAGAAACTTGCAAGTCGTGCTTTTTATTGCTTTCTCGATGGCTACTCAGGTTACTTTCAGGTACCTATTGCCCCAGAGGATCAAGATAAGACAACTTTTACATGTCCATTCGGCACATTTGCTTATCGCCGTATGCCCTTTGGACTATGTAACGCACCTGCCACTTTTCAGAGGTGTATGATGAGCATCTTTTCAGAGTATGTTGAGCGCATCATGGAAGTGTTTATGGACGATTTTACTGTACATGGTGACTCATTTGATAGTTGCTTGCATCATTTATATCTTGTTCTTCAGTGTTGCATTGAATCTAACCTTGTTTTGAACTCAGAAAAATGTCATTTTATGGTCGAGCAAGGTATAGTTCTAGGTCATGTAGTATCATCTAGGGGAATCGAGGTGGATAAGGCGAAAATTGATATCATACAATCAGTCCCTTACCCCACTAATGTGCGTGAATTGCGATCTTTTCTTGGCCATGCAGGGTTTTATCGCAGGTTCATTCAAGGCTTTTCAAAGATTGCATCTCCTTTGTGCAAATTGCTGCAAAAAGATATGAAATTTGAATTGGATGAAAATTGCAAGGAAGCCTTTGATAAGTTAAAATCCATGTTAACCTCCGCACCTATTATTCAAGCCCCTGATTGGTCTCTACCTTTCGAAATCATGTGCGACGCAAGTGATTATGCGGTGGGGGCGGTTTTAGGTCAAAAGGTGGGGAGAGCATCTCATGTGATTCACTAAGCCTCTATGACTCTTAATGAGGCTCGTGCAGCGGCTCTACTACTGAGAAAGAGATGTTGGCGTTGTTTTTGCTCTTGAGAAATTTCGTTCTTATTTGCTTGGTACAAAAGTTATTGTTTATACTGACCATGCAGCTCTTCGATACTTGATGACGAAAAAAGAGGCAAAGCCGAGACTGATTAGATGGATTCTTCTCTTGAGCGAATTCGAGATTGAGATCAAGGACAAGAAAAGTGCAGAGAATTTGGTGGCTGACCATTTGAGTCGTATGGTTAGCAATGATAAGTGTCGTGGTTCACAAGAGCTAATCCGAGGAGAATTTCCCGATGAGACTTTGTTTACTCTTCGAGATGTGAGACCTTGGTATGCTAACATTGTGAATTTTCTTGTCTCTAATAAGTTTCCTCCAGGTTTTTCGAAGTCTCAAAAGGACAAGCTTCGTAGTGACGCAAAGTACTATGTGTGGGATGATCCATACTTATGGAAGCATTGCGCGGATCAACTCATTCGTAGATGCATTCCCGAAAGTGAGGTAGTCTCTATCCTTAATTTTTGTCATTCTCATGCTTGTGGAGGACATTTTGGTTCCAAGCGAACGACGAAGAAAGGTACTCGATTGTGGTTTCAATTGGCCAAGTTTGTTTCGAGATGCCTATGGTTTTTGTAAGTCATGTGATAATTGTCAGAGGGTAGGTAATATTTTCCGGAAGAATGAAATGCCCCAAGCCCCATTGTTATATTGTGAGATATTCGATGTGTGGGGGATGGATTTTATGGGACCGTTTCCTAATTCTCATGGCTATATTTACATAATTCTTCTTTGTTGATTATGTTTCGAAGTGGGTGGAAGCCAAACCCACTAGGGCGACGATTCTAAAGTGGTTGTAGATTTCCTCAAATCTCATATCTTTTCCAGGTTTGGAGTTCCCCAAGCCTTGATCGGTGATCGTGGCACGCATTTACCGCAATCGTACAATTGGTGCCTTGTTGAAAAAGTATTTTGTGACTCACAAGGTTTCTACCTCCCTATCATCCACGAGACGAATGGACAAGCTGAAGTGTCCAATAGAGAGGTGAAATCGATTCTTGAGAAAACGGTGAATCCAAGTAGGAAAGATTGGAGCTTACGTTTGGATGATGCTTTGTGGGCATACCGCACTGCATATAAGACACCTATTGGAATGTCACCGTATCGTCTTGTGTTTGGTAAGGCATGTCACCTTCCCGTCGAGCTTGAGCATAAAGCTTATTGGGCGGTGAAATCTTTCAATATGCAAAGGGACGAAGCTGGAGAGTGTAGGAAATTGCAATTGCAAGAATTGGAGGAAATTCGACTTGAATCTTATGACAATGCTGCAATTTACAAGGAGAAAACCAAGGCTTGGCATGATAAGATGATCATGAGAAAAAAGTTCAAGGTTGGCGATAAAGTTCTTCTATTTCAATCTCGCCTCCGGTTATTTCCTGGTAAGCTTCGATCTCGTTGGATAGGACCGTTTGAGGTAACTAAGGTGTATCCCCATGGAGCGGTGGAGATTCGAAGTTTTGAGACGAATAAGGAGTTCAAGGTGAATGGGCAATGGCTTAAACCATATTATGAGGGGTTCAAAGTTGAAAATGTAGAGAGTGTTGATCTCTACGAGCCGTTATATGAAGACTAAGTTGAGAAGAGCTACGTCGAGCCTACGACGTTAACCAATGGCGCTACTCGGGAGGCAACCCGACAACTTTTGGTTTCATTATTCTTCTCTTTTTGTCATTTATTTTCGATTGGTTTACCGTCTATTAGTATTAGTGTTTTTATTTTTATTATTCTATTATTTTTGTTATTACTTTTTGTATTTGTTGTAGGTAAAAAAAAAAAAAAAAAAAAAAGGAGAAGGGGCCACCAGCAACCACGAGCAGCAGCTCGCGGCTCGCCACCAGCAGCCAGCTGGCCCGTCAGGTTCAGCGCAGCAGCTTGCTGCGAAATAGCCGCGGCTCGCTGCGTCGTCCCCAGCAATTCCTGCTCCAGCAGCAGCTCGCTGCACCGTACCCGCGGCTCGTTGGTGTTCTTAGCCCAGTTCTGTCCCAGCAGCGGCTCGCTGCGAAAATCCGCACCCCGCTGCCCCTGACGCTGCTCACAGGTACGTGTTTAAAAAAAAAAACAAAAGAAAAAAACAAAAAAAAGAATGAAAAGAAACGACGCATGATTGAAAAAAAAACACAAGAGCAGCGTTTTTCTTTGTTCCTCCCCTCCAATGTTTCTTTCTCTTCTCTTCTCACCCTCCCTCTTGTTCAAAAATCCTCCATAATCATCTTTCTCCCCAAATTTCATACCTTTATCACATTCATTATCTCTCTTCTACCCTTATTCACCATAAACACCATCTTTATCCAATTCAAACTACAAATTTCAAGAACCCTAGAAATTGGGGTTTTCAAAGTTGAAGCATAATTGGTGAAATTGGAGGTTCGGGATTGGTGTTTTGGGTGATTATTTAGCAAATTGATTATCAACAAGCACTCTCTTTGACTAAATTGGCGATTTTGGAGATTTTCTTGGCTACTACAAGGTAAAATTCAAACCTTTGCTTCACCATTGGAGTAATTGAATTTTCCTTGCATTGTATTACTTGAAATTGGTTGAGAGAGTGTTGGTTGTTGATTTTGATTCAAGATTTTGATAGTGTTGGTTACTAGAGGTGTTGTTTTAGTGTTCATATTGGAGTATGATATTGTTGTGCATTGTTTGAGTTGTCTTTGGTTGCCATTATGGTTAGTTTGTTGGTACATTGGTCTTGCCTATCGATTTATTTTGAGAATTGACATTGGTGGTTGAGAAAGATGGGAAAGAGTAAGAAACGTCCTTCTTCATCTTCAAAGAATGTTGGGAATAAGAAGGCTAAAGTTTCCGACCCAAGAACATCTTCTTCTACTCCGAAGAAAGTTGATTATATGGGTATTCGAGACCTTACTGATGAGGAAAAGAAGAGATGGGCAAACTTAACTCAACCAAATAGAATTGTTCAGTGCACAAAATTCATTGATTTGAATGCTCTAGTGGATTTGGGAATGGAGGATGTGATGAGGAAATTGTTTCGAAAGGTCGGAATGGAGGAATTTCTCACAAAACAAGCAAGGACTTATGCTCGATACACTTATGAGTTTTTGACAACGTTAGAGAAGGTCAATGCTAAGCCTCCATACATTACATTCTATCTCAACAATTGCCGGCAAGAAATGAGATATGATGCTATCAGAAAGGCTTTTGGTTGGGAAGCTCCTTCGGAGGAAAGTGTATGGGAACCCTTGAAATATTATGATTACTCCAAGTTTTGGCAGGCTATCACTGGTTCTCAACTTAATCCTAATGGTGATAAAAGTTCGGCACTCACCCATCCTTGCCTTCGATTAGCTCATCGATTCTTGACCTCTACTATTTCTTGTAATGGAGAAGCTACGAAGATCTCACGTCTAGAGATGAGTTACTTGTGGGCGATGACTCCGGAGGGTGTTGGAGTTCAGATTGGGTTGAAATTTTTGTTCAGAAGTGCCTTCAGGAGCAAAAGAGTACAAAAGGTCAATTGAACATGGGAGGTATGATTACATTGTTAGCCGAACATTTAGAAATCCCACCACCTCCGGAACTTAAACCTCTTGACTCTAGTCATATGCTCTATGATGTGGCGACGATAAAGAGATTGGGTTTGCTTGCGAAATCTGCGACGGATTGCATTTGGTGTCATGGAAAGAGTGGTTCTCCGTATTTGAGACTTCCTCGGCCGTCGGACGCATTGTTACCATATGGTCCATTGGCTAAGGATTTCTTTTTGCCACCTGATTCGGATATTGCTCCTTACTTGGGTATCTTTGTGGAGCGAGGCCCCGATTTGGCTAGTAGAGGGGAAGAAGATGAGGAGGAGGAGGCCGAGCGAGGGTGTTATTAATGGTACTTCGGATTAGAGTTTGTGGAGATCTTACTGGTGATGATCGGTTGGAGGAAATTCGTGATATGCAATTGGAGACATTGGCTTATATGCGGAGTATGAGTACAGTGTTGTCTGCTAGATACCCCGCAGAGTATAAGCCTCCCGATGATGCTTTGATTACCGATCTCGCAACGAGAGCTCTTGCACGTGCTGAGAGGCAAGCTACTCGTTCAACCCCAGGGACATCGGAACCTGGGGAGACATCTAGTTCTTGATTGTGAGTTCTCCTTTTCCCTTTCTACTTATGTATTTTATTGTGGTTGTTCTTACATTGAGGACAATGTATTGATTAAGTAGGGGGGAGGGAACATCATTGTATATATTATTTTGTGGATATTTTTTCTTGTTTCTACTAAAAAAAAAAGGAAAAAAAAAGTGAAAAAAAAAGAAACAAAAATACGAATCCCGCTAAGTCGAAAACTTGAAAAGGCGGCTTAGGCAAAAATGGGGGCCCGGATAGGTTGAAAACCCGAAAGGGCAACCTATGCAAAAATGTGGCTACATGAGGGGAGAGATGGTGAGTTGAAAAAAATTCGAGAGGCTAGGATGAAAACCCGAAAGGGCTCCTAGGCAAAATGAGAGAAAAAGAGAGCAAATTTTGGAATTGTAACCTTATTTGCAGGAGTTGGTGACATAAGGTTGGAGGCGACATAGGAGGTTTCGGATATGATTTGTTGGAATGGCTTGTTCGGTGCTTGCTTACATCAGTGCTGAGACTTGCTTTCATTTTGAGCATGGTGTTGGATCGGAGTAGTAGGATAGTGATTTGGATGCTAGTTTAGTTTTGTTGCCTTGAGATCATGTCGGCACATAACTTAGCTAGGGGGTGTGTTTTTGGTCATAGTTTATTTTGGAGGGTGGTCGAGGGGAGATGTGTTCTTGTGTGCTCGTTGGTATGTTTTCACTTCTTGTTGAATTCACTCGAGGACGAGTAAGGATTTAAGTAGGGGGGAATTTGATATGTGCTATTTTATAGTGCATAAATATGACGTTTTGTTATGCTTTAATGGTGGTTTTGCTCGGTCTTTATCACTTCTTGCTAGTACTCTTTATTTGCAATTCATTGATGTAATTAGAGAGTATTAAAGGATTATTTGGAGCATGATTAAACCGCAAACAAGTGTTGGTTTCATTGTGAGGTTTGGTGTCATTGTTGGGGAGAAAGTGTGAAGCATTGAACAAGTTTTTGAAGCCAATAAAGTGAAGAAGGAAGAAGAGTAATGATGCGGGCAGCGGGCCGCGGCTCCGGAGCAGCGGGGTGCGGCCGAATCAGTTTCGCAACCTTTTGTGGAGCGACGAGCAGCGGGCCGCGGCTTTTGGGCAGCTGGCCGCGGCTATTGTCGAGTAGAAGTGATTTTTCGGCCGACTTCTATAGTTTTAATTGGTTATTTTTGCTTGTTTTTGGAGCAACTATATAAATACTTGAGTAATTAGTTTTTAGGTCATCTTTATCATTAGAAATATTTGAGAGGATTTGGTGAATATCTTTTGTTGTCTCAACTTTCATGGAGAACTGAAACCTTCTCTTTCTTAGATCAATTAATTGAAGCTTTTGGATTACAATAGTTGTGAGCTTTCTTCTCTTTTATTCTCTCTTGAATATCAATTATTCCTTTGCTCTTCTTTATATAATTAATATTTATTATTGCTAGATTGATCAACTAGTTGTAATTTATATTGATTGATTGCTAGGTTTGATTCTTGAATCCGTAATTGTTCAATTCATCTTATCAAAGTAGCAACTTTGATTGTTAATTCTCGCTTTCCTTGATTAATAATTGAAAGAAGGAATAGTTGTATTGATTGATTGCAACCGCTTGTGTTGAACTTATCATTCTTTATTGATTTCGTTATTCTTAAAGCGGCTATTAAATTGAATTTGAGTGCGTTCTTGAATTGTTTAATAGTTAGGGTTATTGGTGAATGCTTTTCATTCTTAATAACTATTATCATTGAGAAATTGGGATTTTTGAGTCCACAATAAAGTATTCAAGAGTGTCTAATTGAGGTGATTTCTATGATCAACTAATAATTCATTAGTGGATATTTAATTGACCAAGAATTGTTATCTTTTGATTTATTCCCCTTGATTATTTGCTTTTATCTAGTTTAATTACTTTAGTCCTTATTTGAATCCTAAAACCCCATCCTTGTTACTTCAAACACTTAAATCATTAGGTGTTTTCTTCATTACACACATTAGGAAGTCCCTATTTCCCCGTGGATACGAACTCTACTTCCCTAACTACCATATTAGTGTTAGTAGTGATTTAATTTGGTGCATATACGACAAAGGCTTACCAAGGTTGCCCTAGATTGAAAGATTTGGCTTTGTGTTTCGATGTTGTGAAAGAACATCAAAATTGTGAAATTCCTATTCAGATTGTATGGGCTCTAAATTTAAAATCATTGAGCATAACGATATATTATCAGACTCAATTTCGACGCACAAAAATCTTCATTCATGCACCCGAATTGACCATCATTTCCATAACTGATTAGAGTTCATGTTATTATTTTCTACATGATCCAACAAAATGAAATACAACATGTTTCGACTTCACCCTAGGCTGCCGGACTTTGAAAGTACATCGTGGATGCTCGGAGACGAAGATTATTTTGTCTAGATGTCCAAGTTTCTCGCAGGAGTGTCAATTTTAACGTGCTTGAACTGAATCTAGCGAGCACAACAAATATAATCCGTTACTTTAATTCCGTCAGTTTACCTCAATTCTCTGCCCGTCTTTGCTAATCTGGTTCATCTTTCTATTTGCTTGGGTGATATTGGTCTATTAGGCGTGAAGGACGTGCTATGTTATATGCGGTACTTTCCCGGCTTAGTTCATCTTAAACTTCACATTGATTTGCGCAAATGCTCCACAAGGAGAGCATGAGCCGGTGTACACCATATTACATCCCATATTGTTTAGGAAAAATTGTCAAGAATAAATTAACCTTTGGGTGATCTCGCTTATTTAGGTTAACCCTTTGATTAAATTATAATAACTAAAGCTTTTGAGGGTACCTTCTCGAATTAGGTGTTGACCGATTAGTAACTTGTTTAATGGGTTAAAGATGACTTGTGTCGCTTTCTAATTGGTCTTGTTTATTTTAATTATTTTTAATAAAAGAATTATCTCCCTCCTCCCTAATCCACACTCTATCTTTCCTCCCTCCCCCACTCCACCGCCGCTTTCTCTCTCTTCCACCATCCAATTCACTTCCAATTCCACTCGCTCTCTTATACAATCACTAACCACAAACATTTTCATGAATCTAATCTACCACATTGATCAATACTTGGCATTAAGAAACCTATCTAGGAGCAGCATAATATAAACTATTCAATGCAATTAAAGTAGATATCCTCATAAGCTTTACTTATTCTAAGTTAATCAAAATGTTAATTTATTTTGAGAAGACCGGCCAAAGATTGGCTTATTCTTGACAATTTTTCCTATGGTTTAGTTATTAAGGTCAAGAGAATATAGATTTTGGGGTCGACATGACTGAAAATGAACTTGAATTAATGGAATATATTCTAAGTCATGCAAGTGTTTAAGAAGAGCTTCACATAACGAACAGAGGAGGTAGAGAAGATTGACTACGTCAAATAAACTAATAAAGGCTTGTTTAATTAGGTATCTTTTTGCATAGTTTTTCTAGAACAAATCTGAACTACGTCATATGATTAGATGTGTGATCCAAACGATTCAATTAGTAAAAAAAAAGGTGTGAAATAAGGTAAACTTATGTATCCATATTGTCACACTACTATGTCCATAAGAATAGAGAAAGACTGGATATATAATTGTTAGAAATCTAAATTTTGAAATATGAGTGTGAGGGGTTATTTTAGTAATTTCACTTGAAGTGTGGCTCACCAATTTCTTTATTGTACATTTAGATATCTAACAATTAGATATCGAGCCTTTCTTATAATGAGATATATATTAGAACTCTAATAACGAGATTGCATAATTGCCTCGAAGCACATAATATAATACTCAACTAGTTTTTAGGTCCGGGCTATGCCCCGGATAATTATATTTTTCATTTACTAATATTTTACGTTGAAATAATAACACCAAATATGAGTTGGTTTAAGGTGTTTTACTCAATGTAATCCACGTACAATAAAAAAAAAATTAGAAAATGCATTGTAGAAGATTTGATCCCGTGACTTCAAGTTTATATATTAAAGTCCACGGCTCATATAAGTTCGGGGATGTAAAATAAACTGTTAGTCTAAGGCTATGTTCGGTTCACCTTATTTTTGCTTATTTCGAATCGGATCGGATCGGATCGAAAAAAAATAAGTTGGATCGAGATCGGATCGGATAAGTTCATATCGAGTCGAATCGGATCGGATAAGTTCGATTATGCTTATATTTAAAAACTTATTATTATTGTTATTATTATCATGATTATTATGATTATTAGTATTACTAATGCTATTATTATTATTATTATTATTATTATTATTATTATTATTATTATTATTATTATTATTATTATTATTATTATTATATTATTATTATTATTATTATTATTATTATTATTATTATTATTATTATTATTATTATTATACAATTACAATTACTATTAATATTACTATTTACTAGTACATTTGTTCAAAAAAGATTATTATTATTGTCGTTGTTGTACTTATTAATTATTAATATTGGTAAATGTCATTGCTATTATTATAAATGTCATTGATGTCACTATTTGAAGCTATTTGTGTCCAAGAATAAGAATGTTCTTTTGGCATTTGTACGTGTTCTTTTTTTTATATTTTATCTAATTAATAATTTTGATATGTGATGTTCTTTTTGATGTTGTACATGTAACGAACATGACAATAGTATATGATATTTATTTTTTAAAACAATTTTGGTAGAATAATATAAATTATATATTACTAGTTTATATAAAACATGAGTATCATGGGATAACCTAATGGTGTTGTCATCACGTTCAAAATTTTCCTTACAAAGGATTTCAACTTATCTTTAAAAACAAAGTTTATATAGAACAAGACAACGATATAAAAAGAATATTTAACCATTTTGTTCTACATCATATGATTATATATATTTATAATAAAAAAGAACAATTTATTGATATAACAAAGAACATGTTGTTAGTTAAATCCAAACATGTCATCATTATAAAAATAACATCTATCTTTTATTTTTTAAAATGTGTTTTTTGAATAGATCTTGTATGCTCTTTCGGTATATGTTCTTTTTTTAATATCATTATATGTTCTTTTCATTACTACCTAAATTCTTATTATGAACAATTTTTTTTCTTGACCATGAACAATATGTTTTTTTTTTTACCTAAAATGTGTGTTATTTTATTTTTAATTTTTTTGGTCCCCCTTACGAGAACCCCATGGTAAGATGAATTTCCTCCGGGTGCCTTTGCACAGGGTCACTCACCTAGAGACCCAACAAGCCCCAACCCCCTCCCCCACCCACAACAATATTAAAATATATGCTTCCACCAAGATTTGAACATTGGTCTCCCATGTGGGAGGTAAGAAGCCATACCATTGGACCCAAGAGTCCTTAGTCTTTAATTTTTAATTGTATGTTCATATACTAATGTGTTCTTTTTCAAAAAAAAAAAAAAAAAATAATTATGCTATAATAATAATAATAATAATAATAATAATAATAATAATAATAATAATAATAATAATAATAATAATAATAATAATAATAATAATAATAATAATAATAATAATAATAATAATAATAATATTAATAATAATAATAATAATAATAATAATAATAATAATAATAATAATTATTATTATTATTATTATTATTATTATTATTATTATTATTATTATTATTATTATTATTATTATTATTATTATTATTATGTTATCTATTGTCCACCCTTTCCAAGTGTGATTTCTATGTTATGTATGGCCGTGCCTAAGGGCATATCGGTCAAAGGTAGGGCATTTCCCATTTTTATAGGAACTTCGTACCGAAAACAATGGTATCTCCAATTATAGCTCCTACGGGATGTAAAATATATCTCTTCTCACCATCCCCATAGTGTATGAGACAAATGTATGCATTTCGATTAGGGTCGTATTCTATGGTTACGTATCTACCATATATGTCTTTTTCATTCCGCCGAAAATCGA